>JAJPUD010016517.1:1193-33862 GCA_023553655.1 Myrmecobius fasciatus
AAGGTCAATGTTGAAAGGTCACTCATATGTTTTGCAAATAAAAAGCTTTATAAAAAAATGAAAAAAAAATAAATAAAATATAGGCCTTTTCAAACAAAAAAAAAAGGGAAAGCTCTATAAGGGTCAATGTCGAAGAATTACCCATTATGTTTTGCAAATAAAAAGCTTTAATAAAGGAAAAAAATAAAAGAAAAAAAAGTGATGTGCCATATTACATCATCCATTTCTCCACATTAATTAGGGAAGAATTCTGGAACTTTGATTAATTTAAAAGAGCACTGTTTTGGAAATATGAGGATTGGATGGGGTGAGGCAGGGATTTAATCTCTGATTCTTCATGTCTCTGGGATTTGGAGAAAGTTAGTTGTCTTCTTACACTTAGTTACTTAATCTCAAAAATGAAAAATTGAACTAGATGTACCTTCCTGCTCTAAAATATTATGTTTTCTGTATCAACTAGGAAATTTCTGGTTATTGGAAAGTAATTCATTTGATACAATGCAGGTAATTGAATTAATTTCTTTCAAATGCTTTTATTATTTTACTTTTCTTTTTAAAGACAAACTTTTCAACATACACCAAATTAACAAAACATATGACAATGCATATTCCTTGAAAACAACAAAAAAGTTCCATTTCAACTTTACTTAAAAGTTTTTAATAAGGGAACAATCACTACTTCTAAAGGCTTCTAATTCCATTTTTGCATAGTCCTAATTTCTAGCAAAATTGTAATTTATATCAAATTTAAATTGACTTTTTTGAAATTTCCACCTAGGTCTAAATTAAGTAAACCTAATCCCTTTTTAATGTGGCAGTATTTCAAATGCTTGAACATAGTTATCCTATTTTTCTCCCAATCTCATCTCCCTTCTCTTTCCTACACTTAATTTTCTAACTTCTTCAACCAATCTTCAAATGACACAAACATTTCTACATGTATATGATTCTATTTCTTCATTTCTTCTCCAGCAGATTGCCCACTATATCATCCATACTCTCTCACTTGTCTTCAATCCTTCTCTGTCTGCTAGATGCTTCTCTACTACCTACAAACATTTCATGTGTCATAACAATTTTCAAAATGAAGAGATGAGAAAAGAGAAAAGCAAAAAGACTTTACTTGATCCATCTCCATTATCTATTGTCATTTCTCCTCTTCCATTTATTGGTTATGTCCTTTTAGAATGTACTTACTGTCTTCTCTTTCTTTTCATAAATTTTTGTAATCTGGGTTGTACACCAATGAAGTCAATGGTTCCATAAACTTTCTGTTTAAGAAATTGTTGTACATCTGTGGAATTTGGATAGTATACCAGCAACTATGCCAGGAAGATGAATCACTTCAGGAAGATTCTGAAGATCACCTTGCAAGATAAAGTGCAATCTTTTGTTTTAGACAGTGAAAGCCTTTTTTGAGCTAAAGTGTCAGACATGCAAGCACTTCTTCAGAGACTGCAACTATGGACTGGTCATACATGGCCAAACATAGATTTACCTAAAAAGACTATTTCATAGAGAACTGATGCAAGGAAAGCACTTATATGGTGGTCAGGAGAAGTGATATAATGATACTATGAAAATCTCTCTGAAGAATTTTGGAACTGATTGCATGACCTGGAAGGTGCTGGCAAATGATCATCTAGCATGGCATGCCCACATCAAAGAAGGTATTCTTTGAGCAAAACAGCACTGCAGTAGTTCAAAAAAAAATATGACATGTGCAAATTTAGAGACTACTCCTGTTCACATGACTATTTGTGCCTGAACAATGGTAGAACATTCTGAGTTCATATTGGTCTGATTAGCCAGTTTGGACACTCTGGAACCTAACTCTAACATAGGAATGTCATTTTGGTCCTCTTTAAGAATGTAGTGCAACAACCAGACCAACCACTAATCTGGCTATTGATCTCATTATTCAACTGAAATTTCTCCCTCCAAAGTTATAATGATTTTTTTTTTGCTGAGGTAATTGGGGTTAAGTGACTTGCCTAGGGTCACACAGCTAGGAAGTGTTAAGTGTCTGAGGCCAAATTTTGAATTCAGATCCTCCTGACTTCAGGACTGGTGCTCTATCCACTGAGCCACCTAGTTGCCTTTATAATGATCTTTTAATCTCCAAATCTAATTACCTTATTCTTCTTGACCTCATAAGAGCTTCAAAACTTTATTTTATCTCTTCTCTTTTATATTTCATTGTTTCTAGATTTTAATGCCACTGTTTGTCTATTATTTATCATGCTCCTTTGCTGAGTATTTATTCAGATTTAGTCTACTAAATAAAAACTCTTGTAGGCCCTTTTCTCTTAACACTTGATATTACTTTACTTGGTGACTTCAGTTGCTTAGATGCACTCATTTATGATTTCTTTGAAGAAAATTCTCAGATTATTTCCCCTCTCAGAACTAAATAAACAGAATTTTTTAATGAAAAAAACAAGTTAAGGAAATGTATTGAATTCATATATTAAATATATAAGTGTATTTGTATTTTATTTCATATTTTAAAAATAGATTATTGGATTATTAAAAATGAATGAGTCAAACAACAAATCATAGAAACCACCAATAAAGAGAATGACAACAATGAGATAAAATAACAAAATTTATGGAATTCTGCCTAAGGAGTACTTGAGGGAAATTTTATGTCTGTAATTGCTTCTATCAATATTTTTTTTTGCTGAGGCAATTGGAGTTAAGTGGCTTGCTCAGGGTCACACAGCCAGGAAGTGTTAAGTGTCTGAGATCAGATTTGAACTCAGTTCCTCCTGACTTCAGGGCTGGTGCTCTATCCACTGTCCCACCTAGCTGCCCCAATAAATTTTTTAATTTATTGGGGAATGTAACTAAAAAGTAAACCAGAAAAAAATAAAATTAAAATTTACTAAAAATCTCCAACTAAACATCACATCGGAAATCCTAAAAATAAAAGGAGAGATAATAAAAATTTAAAGAAGAAAGACCATTGACTAGATAAATAAAAACAGGTGCTACTGTTTTTATGGAAAAAAATAAAATAAATTAAATAAACCATGTGGTTGTGGTAGGGGTGGTGAAGTCATTTTCTTTGAAGTGGATTAGCCATCTCAAGCTATATTATAAAGTGGTAACCATCAAAACTATCTGGTACTCAGGGCAGGGTGGATAGAACACCAACTCTGTAGTCAGAAGGATCCTGACTTCAAATCTGGCCTCAAACACTTAATACTTACTGTGTGATTCTGAGCAAGTCACAACTCCAATTGCCTCTCAGAAGAAATAAACAAGACCAGGGCAGAAAAAAACAAAAACTATTGGGTACTGGCTAAGAAATGAATAAATATGAAATGTGGAATAAACAAATAGTAATACAAATTGGTTAATTTTAATTATATTAAATTTGCAGAAACAAAACCAAAACAAACAAGATTAAAAGGAGAAAGCCATGAAGCCATAGTTAGAGCAAATATCTTTGTTAAAGGTCTTATTTCAAAAATAGAGATAGAACTAAATCCAATTTTAAAGAATGCAAGTCATTTCAAGACTTCTGGGAGCCAAAATGCTAAAGTATGCAACAAATTACCATAACTCATGAATATTCACTTCCAAAGAGCTGTAAAATAGCACCCCAAAATAAGTCCTAGAATAGAAGAATTTTAAAAAACATAGGGTGAATCAATCTTTTAGTTTAAGAAGCTCATAAAGTTGTCAAGAAAGTTCTGTCATACTTAGGTAAAAGGGGAGCACAGTCTAATACAGGAAGTGTCCCGGTCAGCTAGCAAACAGTCCCCATCAAAACAAATTACCAGGAGATATAGAACTGGGATTCATTGTGATGCAGGAGGCAAACACCAAGACCAGACATCCCCACAAACATCAAAGTAGCAAGGGGAGTGGCAGACTCCAGCTCTGAGAACCATCACATGCTTTAGGGTAGTCTAAGACAAATAGGTATCCTCTAGAGGCTTAATCTCTACATGCTTCAAGATAGGCACCAACCCTATGGATGCCTAAGCAAGCAAACAGCCTCCAGCCCCAGACTACCATCATTCAGCATAGCCCTAAGCAGACAAGAAACCTACAGAGGACAGACCTCCATGTGCTTCAGTTTAGCCCTAGTCATATGACCAGTCCCTTGATATCCATTAGACACCACCCCTAAGACCTTAGCTTAGTACCAGGAAAGCTGCCAGATTCATACAATTTCCACCAGTGCCAGCTCATCTCACTCACTCAGTGCATTATCAGAGAGAAATGAGTTCTAGGTGCATAAGTGCAATATCAGTGCAGCACCAGGTAAACAGGCAAGTCTTTCAGCCATTGGCACAGAAACCCTGAAACAGTGCCAAGCAGAGACTAAAATTTAAAAAGGGGGGGGAGGAACAAAATGAGCAAAAAAAAACAAGAACAAACAATTTAACCATAGAATGTTATTATGGTGACATAAAATATGAAGAGGACAACAATGCCAAAAGAAAAATAGTGGAGTAGTCTCAAGTCAGAAAGAACTCATACAAGAGTTCAAAAAAGCTAAAGATATTGCATAAGAGAAGGATTCTGGGAAGATGGCAGGGTAGGGCAGAAAATTCCAAGCTCTCCAGATTTCCCCCATGAGCAAAAGAAAATTGTTCCTCACAGTGAATGTAGATCACTGAAAAACAAATAAGACTTGGGAGAAAACAGAGGTCCTCCTGAGACAACCAGAGAAGACATGAAGAAAGAGCTCAGGAGAGAGGTTTAACCAGTGTGAAGTATAAACATCTCCTGGCTAGCTCTACTAGAACATCAAGAAAAGAACCTTGGAGTTCAGAGCTAGCTTCATTCAGAATCACTGGAATTTTCACCCCCAAGATAATATAAGATGTTGGGAGTCTGAGTCCAGGAAGATCTAGGAATCTCTGCTGATAAGAAATTCCAGACTAAGCTCTTCTGCTTAAATATGGCCCTGAGTTAGAAGAAATCAGTACATGCTCAATGAGTGCAGAAGTGAAACAGGGAAGCTGCTGGATGCAGGTAGTTACAGGAGAATGGAGTTCTTAGTTTGGAGTTCCAGGTCAGAGGGGAGAACTGAAGTGAAGCCAGAGGTACCATCAAGTCCACTTTCCAAGACTGGAGGTGATTACATTTGTAAGTTCTTATTTAAAAAAAAATGAGGAGGAAAAGGGGAAAAAAAGACCATAGAAAGTTACTATAGGAATATGGTAAACAGAGATTCATCTTCAGAGAAAGGCATTAAAGTAAAAAAATAAAATTAAAAAACCTCTCCTACTCCAAATATTAAATGGTTACTTGCCCAAATGGAATTTATACAAGAAATTACAAAATATTTTGAAATTCAAATGAGAAATATTGAAAAAATAAACAATCCAAGAAAAACAAGCAGATTATGAAAAGAAAGTCAATCAAAAAAAGAAAGAAGATCCAGAATCTCAAAGAAAATAATTCATTGAAAATTAGAATTGGCCAAAGGTAAAATTGTTAAATTATGAGATCAAGTTAAAAAAACCAATACATAAATAATGAAAAAGTAGAAGAGAATGTGAAACATTTTATGAGAAAACAACAAATCTGGATGAAAGATCATTTATTATTTTTAATAATAGCTTTTTTATTTTCAAAATACAGGCAAAGATAGTTTTCAGCATTCACCCGTGAAAAATCTTGTGTTCCAAATTTTTCTCCCTCCCTTTCTCCCACTTCCTCCTGTAGACAGCAAGAAATCCAATATATGGTAAACATGTGCAATTCTTCTGTACATATTTCCACATTCATCAGGCTCCACAAGAAAGATCAGATCAAAAAGAAAAAATGAGAAAGAAAAAAAGTAAACAACAAAAAAGATAAAAATACTATGTTTTGATTCACATTCAGTCCTCACAGTTCTCGTTCTGGTTGCAGATGGCTCTCTCTATCACAAGTCCATTGAAATTGGCCTGAATCCCTCACTGTTGAAAAGATCCACATCCATCAATGTTATCATCACACAATCTTATTGTGTACAATTTTCTCTTGGTTCTACTTACTTCACTCACTCATCAGTTCATATAAGTCTCTCAAGGCCTTTCTGAAATCACCCTACTCATCATTGCTTATAGAACAATAATATTCTATTGCACTCATATGCCATAACTTATTCGGTCATTTCCCAATTAATGAGCATCCATTCGGTTTCCAGTTCCTTGCCACCATAAAAAGGGCTTCTACAAACATTTTTGCACATGTGGGTCTTTTTCCTGTTTTTATTTTTTACAGACCCAGTAGAAACACTTCTGAATCAAAAAGTAAGCCCAGTTTGATAGTCCTTTGGGCATAGTTTCAAATTGCTCTCCAGAAAATTGGATCAATTCACTATTGGGAGAATTTATTAGGGGGAAAAATATGGGTAGTGATCATTGATCTCAGACAATGTGAAACTTGAAAAATGAAGAAAACTATATTATATATCAACCATATTACTATTGCCTTAGATATGTTCATGCATGTGGATACACATACATATATGTGTGTATGCATGTATATTGGAGTATCTATGTGCATAAATATATGTATATATTTGCTTGTATTAGTGTGTGCATATATACATGAATACATCAGTGCTTAACTGTAGCTGGCTTTGGGGAAGTGGAGGGGAAGTGGCTAGGAAAGGGGGGGGTAAAATAAAGTAAAAAGTGCACAGCAGAGAACAAAAAGGAAACACAAGGAAATAAAAAAGGTAAATAGTTATGAATAAATGTTTTTCTATTATTACATATAACTTCTTGAAATGAAAAATTATGGTTACATATTGTGAATCCTCCCTGATATTCTGCTGGGCACATGGAAATTATTTTTTTCCTTTTTTCTATTTTTTTTAATTTTGCAAATAAATTTTAAATAAATAAATGCATCTTCAAAAAAGAAAAAAAATTAAAATAAGATACATAAAAATTAAGAAAAAGTCATTAGATCTGACAATTAAGCGCTCACAGGGAAATAGAAAAGTAGAAACTTGGGGTGGGAAATCTTTTCTAAGATAAGTTTCTAAGATAAAATAGCCTCATTTCTTAGATTAAAAAATTGAATAATAACAAACATTAAAATAATCTTTGTGATTTAAAGGCAAATCAAGAGTTAAGTAAGGGATTCTCATTGCCAAACTCAGATTGTTTTTCACTCATATAATGATTACCAATTACTATGGGTTAAAAGGGGAAATCAGAGGCTAAAAATATGAACATATAGTTTATTCAAGTGAAATGTATTAAAGGAATGGAACAGCTAACCATATTTTAGGATAACAGAGAAGTTAGCTGCCTCTGATGTCTCTTGTAGTCTTTGGCAAATATTTATTTCTCATAAGATACTGAACTGCAGAAGTCAAGCAGCTTTGATCTTCTGTGGGAATTCTCTTTGTGGCAGAACTTCTTCAGTATATTGTATTCTGAAGGATATTGCTCTTATTTAGAGGAAGCCCTCGCTTTTGAAATTAATTATCAGTAAACACACTCCTTCACTCTAGACCTGAAAATATGGAACTCACTATGACTAACCTCATGAACAAATTCATAAATAGTCTTCTGAGAAGTTCAGTCTTGACATACTCTTAACAGACCACTTATAGATTGGTGACAATTACATCAATAGGAAATCTATACTAGGCAGCCTCAAATTATTGTTGAACCTCAGTCTACACAGGCCACATATTTCAAATACTAGATTTATTTTGAGAATGATTATAAAATAAATTACTATTACCTTAGGTTGGAGAAAGGTAACAATCTTTAACAGTTCTCACAAATTACAAATTAGGGTGAAAATGAACTTTTAACAAAACAACTCTAAGGTTACAAGTGATTAGTTAATAAACAGTTATTAGGAAACAAAGAAAATGATTAATTTAACCTCTAAGTATAGAATACTTAACACAAATGTTTAATTTACTACAGAAAAAAATTTACCAAAGAAAGAAAAATAACAGAGTGAGGACTTTCAAAGACCAACAGAAAACAAGTGACATAGGTGCCAACCAGCTTCATGCTCACAGTGTTCAAATGTAGTAGTTTTAAGATCCCTAATACTCGACCTTAAGAAATCAGAGATCATTAACATTGCATTCTCAAACTCCAAGACCCATGAGAACCTAACCACAGAAGTTTAAAGTCAGTAAAACAACCAAGAGAGGGAACATGCAAATCATACTTCACCAAATACTCAATTAAGAGGGTCCCTGAAACAGGGAGAAAACACCAATTCAAACAGTATACTTAGATGAGTAAATAAAAGAAAGCACCATTCTGTATCAAAACATATTATAAATCCAGTTCCATAGCAGCTGCAAGCAGAGTGTCAAAAAAAAATATATATATATATAATTATATATACATACATATGTATTTGCTATAAAAACTGTGTAAATACCTAGAGAAATTAAACAAGAGCTTGATAATGAAATCAAATTTCTTGTGAAAATGGGGAAATAATTTGAATGAGAACAAGTAGCTTAGGAAGGAAAGTGGCAAACCTTGCCTAAGAAACAGAATACCTGAAAATTAAAATAAATTAAAGAGAAATCAATGATTACATTAAAAACCATGAAACACTAGAATAAAATCAAAAGATTGCAAAGAGAAGAAAATATAAAATAATTGGCATCAACTGACTACTATCAAAAAAAGACATTTTAAGAATCACTAAAATCCTAAAATTTATTTCAAACAGTATAGACAAAATATTTCAATAAATTACACATGAAAACTCTCCAGATTAAATAAAATTAGTAAAGATAGTGCAATACCTCATGACTTCTACTGAAAACTAAATAAGACCTTGAAATACAATAACCCAAATTACAAATGATACATACTTAGCAAAAAGAGAAAATTACCCTACAAAGCTGAGTGCAATAGAAAAGTATAGAGCTTTAATGGAACTAAGGC
The DNA here is from genome assembly GCA_023553655.1 of Myrmecobius fasciatus. Taxonomy (NCBI): domain Eukaryota; kingdom Metazoa; phylum Chordata; class Mammalia; order Dasyuromorphia; family Myrmecobiidae; genus Myrmecobius; species Myrmecobius fasciatus. Next base: position 10,091 of record JAJPUD010016517.1, read on the forward strand.
CTTTCAAACATTTCTAATGAAAATATTATTTCTAAATAGAATGGGAGTCAAGTAAAACCTAGAAAGGTTCGTTGGATTGATTAGAAGGAGCTATATGATAATACAGGGAAGGTTGTGGAATCATGTATCTTTTCAGAAATTTAAGGTATTCTCAAAAAAAACCCTCTTTTCTGAGAGTTGTGAGAGGAAAGAGAAAGGAAAGTAAAAAGAGTGATACATTACTGAGAGTTTTTATTTCATTATAGGATTGAGGATCATTAGCACACAGTACAAGTACATGACAGTCTTGGAGAAGGAGCTAAGAAAGCTTTATCAGATCTAGATCCACACAAGAGAACTTATGCATCTCTTGGGTTTAACAGGAAGAAAACATCATGGTGATGGGTGTAAGTATGACTTCTTCCATAATGAAAAAAATGCATTTTTATTCCAGTCAATCAATTAGTTCTTGTTTTAAAACTCAAACGTCATTCATAATAATAATGTAAAAACATTCTCAAATAATTTTCCAGTATGTTAGGACCTGGGAAATATTCAATTTCCAATAGAGATAACATATGTAATGTCATTCAAACTAAAAATGAAAGGAACTGAGGAAAAGACATTTTTGATGAATTCATGATTGTCCTATTCATTTTTAAAGTTTGCAATAAGTATTTTTAATACATTGGACAGAAAAGTAAATCAAGTCTCAGAGACATTCAGTAATTTTTCCAATGTAACCTAGTTAGCAAGCTATGGAAAGAGAACCTAAATCCTTATATTCTGACTAAAACATCAATGATTTTTATATTAAATCTGGAAAATACTAAGTCAAAAGTTTTCAAAAATTCTCAAATACTGGAAATCAATTTGGAAGGATGGGAAGTGGGGAAAGGAGATGCCCATTTACAACATGGACAGGATAATATGAATCAAATGAACCAATAATAGAAAATAAGAGAATGTGATGTGTTTTTAAGTATTTGGAGAACATACTCTACCTCTGAAAAATTAGCTAAAACCAACTCTGACTATAACACTTTTTTCAAAGCTGCTGTAATATCTTTATTCCTGAGGCTGTAGATGAGAGGATTGAGAAAAGGTGTTAGAATAGTGTAGAAGACAGACACCATCATGTCCTTTTCAGCATTATGAAAAGAAGCAGGGAGCATGTGGTTATAGACAGCAGTTCCATAGAATAGAATAACAAGTTATATGAGAGGAACAAGTGATGAATGCTTTCCTGAAACCTGTAGCTGAATTCATCTTAAAAGATTGTAAGAAGAATAAGGGAATAAGAGCTTGAAATAATTATTACAGGGATGAATAGCATAAGGACACAGCACAGGGACATGGCAGGTATCTGAACAGGAGAGTTTCAATAAGGCAGGGACCTCGCAGAAATTCTGGATCTCTCTGGATTTACAGAATGGAAAAGTCATAGTGATGGGAGTAATCATGAAGCCATCAACAAAGCCCAAGAACCAACAGAAAGTTACAAAAAGTATGCAAACTCTGTGGTTCATGAGGATGGGGTAGCAAAGAGGATGACAAATGGCCACATACCTGTCATAAGACATGGCTGCCAAAAGGGAGGCCTCTCCCCCACCAAGTTTTAAATAGAAGAACATCTGGATTCCATAGCTTGGAGCTGAGATATTATGAATTCCCATCACTTGATTCCAAAGCACAGTGAGATATACATCATGTCCATGAGAGAAAGCTGACTGATGAAAAAGTACATGGGAATGTGGAGATGGAGATCATTTTGAATCAAAAGGATTAAAATAGCATTCCCAGTCAGAACCACTATGAAAATAATGAAGATCAGAACATAGAAGAGAGTGAGGTATTTGCTTTGGCTAAACAGACCCAACAAGATGAAATCAGTTCCCAAAGTTTGATTCTCCAACCACATTATTGATTTCTTGTCATTTCACCTAGGGAAGATCAAAAACAATAAAAAAAAACCCAGTTATGTGTTGTATCCTTTATCTACTATGAAGAAAAAAGATACACTATTTATTTTTAAGAGGAACCAAAACATATTTTTGGTAACAGAGATTCTCAGCAATCTCTGATAATGATTTTCAAACAAATCTAAAGATAGACCTAATTAGATAAAAAAAATCATCAACTTGTATCCCTTTCAAACCTTAGGATTCTATGGCAGATTGTTCTGATATAAAAGGATATTCAATATGAGTTCTGTAGGCCTGACATAAATACTCATTTTCTTTTTATTTTGGTCACATAAGTATCTCAAATTCAACATGTCCAAAATGGGTCTCATTGTTCCTTTTCAAAATTTCCCTAAGAGTATTAAGGACATTGCCATACTCTCAGTTATTCAGTCTTATAACCTTGATGAATAACCTTATAACCTGAATGAATTCTTCATGTTCCTCTTTCCTTTGTTTATAGCACAATGCCAAATCTTATAGTTTCTCCTTTCATACCATTTCTTACATAGGATCCACTTTCGCCACTCTTTTGGCCACCAGACAAATTGAAGTCATAAATATTTCTTTTTCTACATGCAATAGCCTCAAATTGGCCCTCTTGTCATTACCCTCTTCCTACTCCAATCTATTCTCACTCAACTGTCAAAATGATTTTCTTATTGCTTCAATCTGACCAAATGGCCTCTTACTCAGTAATTCTTCCTATTTCCTTCATGACCATGAGCAAATAAAACAAAAAGTCTTCTGTTTTTTGGTTTTTTAACTTTTTATAACCTAGCCATTTTCTATTTTTACAACTTTCTTGCATTTTCATTCCCTTGATCCTCTTAAGTTAAACTGGATGCTTTTCTTTGAACATAGTATTCTATCTCCCTTCTCCAAGTCCTTATATTTACTGTCCCCCATGCCTGTAACAATTTTTTCCTAACATCATATGTTTTAGTTTCTTTGGCTTTCTTCAAGACTCAACCTTTCCCAGTTCCCACCAGTTGCTAATGCTTTCCCTTCTGAAAGTCTACTCTTCTACTAATACATCTAATGCAGTTTATGCATAGTTAATTATGTTATTTTCCCTATTACAATATGAAATTACTGAGATAAAGGACTTTTTGTCCTTTCTTTGTATCCCCCCCTTAGCAGAGTGAGTAACACAGTGAATAAATAATAAATGTGTGTTAATTCAGTTCCATGGTGGGCAGAATAGGGTGAGAGTTGATCACATATACTAGAGTTTTGTAAGGATCTGTTCATTTTGAAAGCATTCTTTGCACATCTGTGAAATCAAAATCAAAATTTAAGACAGGGCAAAAATCTCCATATCCTATAGGAAGATACACTGAAAAAAAGTAATTATTTACCTTTTTTACATTTATTTACATTTATATTATATTTTACATAAATTTACATTTATTTAGCACATGCAATATATATCAGGCTCTATGATAACTATGTTTCAAAATGATAGAAAATAAAAATATTTCATTTTATTGTAACAACCACCTTAAGAAATAAGTCTATTAGTATTCTTATTTTATAGTTGAACAAACTGAGGCAGAAAGTGGTTAAGTGACATGTACTGGGTCACACATAAATTAAGGCTCTGAGGTCACATTTGAACATAGATCTTCCTGACTCCAGGTGTACTCTATTGTTACACCACCTAATATACATATATACCTCTACTTCTTTCAACTCAATTCAATGGGCCCTTCTTCACTCTCCAGCCATATTTTTAGCACTTCTCATGAATATTCATGATAGATCATGTACCAAGAATGTACCCTTTCTTATATAACCATAGTATTTAGAGCCAGAAAGTACCTTTAAAATCTAGCTTATTTTTAAAATGTTATTGAATCGTTAGATGGATTTCTGTCCCAGGTCCATCTGTCTGGATGAATGTTACAGTCAGGGTAATACTGGCCCTGAACAAAGGGGAGGGAAGAACAGATGAGTTTAAATCCAAAGAGTGAGGTTGGAATATTACATCATCCACTTAATTAGGGGAGAATTCTGGAACCCAGATTGAATTAAAAGAACACTGTCTTGGGAACAAGGGGTTTGGATGGGATGAGGTGAGGGTTCAGGCTCTAACTTTATCTGCCTGTGTGGCTTGGAGAAGTCTATTTATCTTCTTAGAACCTTGGTCATTTTGTATAATAAATGAAAGACTAAATTACATGTTCCTTCCTGCCCTAAAATTTTATGTTTTCTGTATTAACTAGGAAATTTCTGAGAATTTGAAAAATAATGCATTTGAAACAATATATTTAACTGACTTACTTTCTTTAAAATGTTTTCATTCATTCTTTACTCCTTAAAAAAAACACTTTTCAACAAATACCAAAATAACAAAACACTTTACAAAATATATTCCCTGAAAACAATAAATGAAAAGTTCCATCTCTCCTTAAAGCTATTTACCATTCTGGTTATCTTCTGTTGGTGCTCTCCAGCTTATTTAAATATGGCACTCAAAACCAAAGACACATTGCCACATGAACTCTTATCAAAGGAGAATAAAAAAGGAATATCATTTACTTGTTCACAAATATCATTTATCTCCTATGTAGCTTAAAGGGAATTGATTTGGGGGCCTGCTAGTTAATTATGTTAACTTGTTTGACTCATGTAGAATGTGCAAAACACTCAGAACTTTTACATACTGCTATCTAATCATTTATTATCTATTCTTCACTCACAAAATTTATTTTTGAAAAAGATAGGGATTTATGTTTATTCTTATTGAATTTCCATTTTCTTTTTATCAAACTCAGAATTTATCCTCTCACAATATTTTAGAATTCTGACTGTCATTCATTTTGCTAAATGTCCTCTCCAGATCTGTGTTATCTACAGATTTGATAAGCCTATCAATTATCCCTTTATCCAAATAATTGATGTTTAAAAAATGTTTTATAGCATATATTCCCATGCCTTTACAACAGAAAGCTACCAATAGAATAAAATTGAATTACTAATGATTATTATTTGGATCCAGCCATTTGATCAATTATGAATTCTTCCAAATGATAAGATGATATAATTAATATCACCTTTCTTCATATTCTCCAGACAAACGAAAATCTCCAAAATATTTAACTAAAATCTAAGAAACACCTGTTGGAAGGCTTCCAATATTCCTTCATTGCAAATAATTATAATTATTCATACCTGCTCTTTTCTTCAGTATGTTGCATGGGAATTTCTTTTATATTGAGTTTGGACCAGATGATTGCTAAGATCCCTAACAACACTACTAAAAGTTCTGTGGCTTTGTGACTTTTTAATCAAATTATTTTTATAATTATGTTTTAATATGGTTCTTCAGTGACCAAGAGGTCAGTAAGCTCAGTGTCTTTCTATTTCCTCCATGATCAAATAAAAACAAATTTAAAAAAGCTCTTCATAACCTAGCCCTTCTACCTTTCCAATTTCTTACACATTATTCCCTTGATTCAGCTAAATTGTCATATATGCTGTGCTTCACACACAATGTTCCATCTCCCTTCTCAAAGTCTTTTCATTGACTATCTGCCATGCCTTGAACAGTTTCCATCCTAACTGTTTTGGAGAATTATGACATATACAGAGTTTAAAAGTATACTTCTGATGAGGTCCTGAGCAACTGGGTGCAAGTGGCCGAGAAAGGATGAAATATCGATGGAACTTCTCCATGGGATAGGCAAGGAAAAGGCACTGCTATAAATCAGTTTAGCCTTGTAGTCCCACCCTCTGTGTAAATCATCAAAAATTCCAATTATATCAAACCTCTAGGGTTAAATTTCCTCTATAAATCTGTCCATGGCTCACATCATCTTTGCCAAATCCCTCTTGGGGTTATAGCCCATGGCAGCACTCTGCCTCATGGTGTCTTTTCCCTTGCTGTCCTCCATGTCACATGTTTTTTTTCCCTCCTATCCCCCCACTACGCCACAGGAAACTCTTTCATCTTGGACAAAAAAGGGGGAGCAAGAAAGAAAGTGTTTTTATCAATTGTCTGGATTCTATAAAGAGGGAATATTCACCAGTGATTGGAAGTTTCTCTTCTCTGTCTTAGTGGGCCAAGGCACCATCCCTTCTTTCTTCTTTCCTCCACCTCCTCACTTCACATTAAGGTTAGCTGTAGTGTTATAAGCACTTCTACACTCCGTATCCTCTTCATTTCTCTTGGAAAATGTCTAGAATCTACTTCCTGGCAGAAAAAAAAATCTATCTTCTTTGAACTACCTCTCAAAGAACCCACTCAAGTAAGTGCCAATTATTTATTTTTATACAAGATAATCTTAGAAACTAGTGAGCACTGGAAGCTGTGATGCCTTGAGCTAAGTCCTGGATGCAAGTATTTCCAATTATTCATTCCCCAGTTTAGTAGTTCATGGTGAATACATTCAGAAAATTTTACAGATGAAGACACAAAAAGTCAGTGTGCACACAAAAAAATATATTTCTAATCACAATTTTTTAGAATTTCTTCAGGTGTTTACTACCCTAGGCACCAATTCTTGCAACAATGTAAAATAAATCTTTCCTGCATTCATCAGTGAGTCAGCCTCTTGGCCTACTAGGTTTCATAATATCCATCAATGTGCACACATTCCAAGTACCAAAAGTCCCTAGGAGGATCTTTGAAAATAATTGCACAAAACCCCTGAAGCCTAGATCATTACACCCTCTATCCTTGAAACAGAATCTTACTTTAACAAATAGTTAAAAGCCAAGTAATAAATTGGGAAAATGAACAAACATCAAAAAAATATTCTGAGCATTGAAAATTACTATGATGACAAAGATCAAAATAGACCCTCAGAAGGAAATAACAAAGTCAAAGTTCCTACATCCAAAGACTCTAAGAAAAAGAATTGGTCTCAAGCCATGGAAGAGTTTAAAAGAGATTTTGAAAATCAAGTAATAGAGGTAGAGGAAAACTTAGGAAGAAAAATGAGAGAGATGCAAAAGGAAACACAAAAAAATTAATGAGAAGTTCAAAATGTCACTGAGGAAAATAGTTCCTTGAAAATTAGATTTTAGCAAATGGAAGCTAATGATTTTATGAGAAATCAGGAAAAAAAACATAAGAAAGACAAAATAGAAAACCATGTGAAATATATCATTGGAAAAACAACTGACCTGGAAAATGGATCCAGGAGAGATTATTTCAAAACTATTGGCCTATGTAAAACCTTTAATTTAAAAAAGAGCCTAGAAATCATCTTTTAAGAAATTATTAAGGAAAACTGTTCTAACGTTCTGGAATCAGAAGGTAAAATAGAAAATCCATCAATCATCTTCTGAAAGAAATCCCAAGATAAAAACTCCCAGAAATATTACAATCAAAATTGGGAACTCCCAGGTCAAGGAGAAAATATTGAAAACACTCAGAAAGAAACAATTTAAGTATACTGGAGCCATAGTCAGGATGACACAATATTTAGAAGCTTCTGTGTTAAAGGATTGGATTGCAATGTAGCTAAGATTACAACCAAGAATTATCAATCTTGTGAAACTAAGTATAATCCTTCAGGGAGAAAGATCTATATTCAATGAAATAAAGAACATTTAAGCATTCATTATGAAAAGACCAGAGCTGAATAGAAATTTTCACTTTCAAATACGGGTCTCAGAAGAAACATAAGGAGATCATCAGGAAAGGGAAATCATAAAGGACATAATATAGATTAAATTGTTCACATTCCTACATGGAGAGATGATACTTGTATCTCATAAGAATTTTCTCATTATTAGGGCAATTAGAAGGAGTATATATAAACAGAGGGCACAGGTGTGAATTGAATATGAAGGAACAATGTTTGAAAAAATTAAATTAAGAGGTAAGAGAGAAATGCACTGGGTGAAAAGGAAAGGGAGAGGTAGAATAGTGTAGATTATCTGCCACAAAAGAGGCAAGAAAAAAGCTTTTACAGTGAAGAGGAAGGAGAAGAGTATGAATGAACCTTACTCTCATCAGATTTGGCTCAAAGAAGAAATAACATATACTCTCAATAAGGGCATATAAATTTATTTTATCCTGCAGGAAAGTAGGAGAGGAATGGGATATGGAAAAGGGTAGGGTGATAGAAGAGAAGGCATATTGGGGGAGGGAGTGGTCAGAAGTAAAACACTTTTGAAAAGGAACAGGATGAAAGAAGAGAAAAATTAAAATAAATGGGGCATAGAATATAGTTAGCAATAATAATTGTGAAAAGAATTTTGAATCAAGTTTCTCTGATAAAGGCATCATTTCTCAACTTTATAGGGAACTGAGCCAAATTTATTTTTTAACAAAAGGCATCCCCCCATTGATAAATCATCAAAATATATGATCTATATCAAAAAGGCTATAAAATCATGCATACCCTTTCACCTAATAATACCACTACTGGGTATATTCCAAAAGAAGTTTTTTTAAAAAAAAAAAAGGAAAATAATTTATATGTACAAAAGTATTTATAGTAGCTCTTTTCTCAGGGTAAAGAAATGCAAATTCAGGGGGTTCCCATTAATTGAGATGGCTAAATAAATTGTGATATGTGAGTATGATGGAATTCTATTGTTCTATCAGAAATGATGAGCAGGATGCTCTCAGAAAAAAAAAAAAAAAAACTTGAAAGGCCTCAGTGACCTCCTATAAAGTGACAGGGACTGAGTACAAAGTAAGAGTAATGTGGTGGGATGATTAGCTGTAAATGATTTTGTTATTTAGATTTAGCATTCTGAAGGACTTATGATGAAAAATGCTATCCATACCCAGGTAAAGAATGAAATGTATCTGAATACAAATTGAAGCATATTTTTATCTTTATTCTGGGAATTTGGGGGAGGAAATGGGGTTGGGGATATTTATATTTCATAATGTGACTTTTATAAAAATGTTTTGCATAACTCTACATGTGCCTTCTCAATGAGAGGGGTGGGGAGGGAGGAAAGGAAAGAATCTGGAACTCAAAGATTTAAAAACAAATGTAAAAAATGTTTTACATGTACCTGGGAAAAATAATTTTTTAAAAAAAATTTCTTCAAATGCACATTTAAAAAGGTCATACCTAAGCACTTAAAGTCTTTTCTTAAGAGGAAAAATATCAGCCTTATTTTTTTTTAAAAAAGATGTTGATATTTTTAAATGCATAAAATTTCAGAAGTATATTTTTCACTTGATTAAAAAAGTCAACTTATTTTCTCATATTTTAATACAGTCCTAAATTAATTGTTTATAAATATTTTCAATAACTAATTATTTTAGGTACTATTTTTCCTTCTCACTAAAGATCTAAAGATTTTTATAAATAGGCAACAAGATAAAAATTTGACTCAGAACTCAAACACACATAAATAGAAACTTAATGCAAAATTTTGTTTTGTTGTTCACTCAGTTCAATAGTGGCTGACCCTTTATGATACCATTTAGAGTTTTTTTTAAAAAAATACAAAAAGAGTTTGCCATTTCCTACTTCAGATAATTTTACAGTTGAGTAAACTGAGGCAAACAATGAAGTGACTTGCCCATGGTCACACAGCTACTAAGTGTCTGAAGTCAGCTTTGAACTCAAGTCTTCCACTCTTTTCATTACACTGCCTGGCTCCCTTAATACAGCAGTAAGCTAATTTTTTGGATCAACAGCAAATTTTACAATTTTTCTCCAGAAGTCAGTATCTGTTCTTTTTCTAATCAATATCCTCTTTATCTCCTATCCCTAATATCATTTTTCCAACCTCCTTTCCTTGGCCCAAAGACAGGAGCTTTTTTTTTCATTTGTGTTCACTCAGAATCTTTATAAACCAAATAAACCAAAACACTGTCAAATATAATTTACTTTTTAGTTCCCTAATCTAATGTTGTGCATTTGACACTTATCCCTTCCACTTGTCCCCAGGTTTCTTTTATTTAAATAAATATTAGATTTGTTTTTTGGAAGGAGCTTGAAGCCTGCAGTCTAGTCATTTAAAGAATACATGGAGGTAACCTCTTCCAACCTTCCCTCAAACCAACAACATATGAAGCCTCTAGACTGATTTTGAAGTAAAAAAAATCCACAATATCTGGAGGACAACACATTTCTAGAAGAAGATACAAAACAGGCCTGTTTTAATTGGGCAGGGGGGTGGTCTGCTGAACCCAGACTGCAGCACAGGGAGACCAGGGCAGGGAGCTGGAACAGGAGTCGGAACAGGAGTCGGAACAGGAGTCGGAACAGGAGTGGAGCACTGTGCTTTTCACACACCTGGGAGTCTTCTGTGGGCCTCTTGGACCAATCTGTCCTGATTGTAAGCAGGTGGTTTGGAGGATCTGCCTATTGTGGGGGGGTAGATTGTGAACCACTGAACCCCTGATGAGCATCAGACCTAGCTGCCATTACACAGCACCCTAGGGTGATCAGTCAATCAGCAGAACTGATCAGCACCTGAAATAACTCAATCAGCAGAACTGCCCCAGGGCAAATTAAAGCAGAACTGCCCAGCACCTGAAATAACTCAATCAGCAGAACTGCCCCAGGCAAATTAAAGCAGAACTGCCCAGCACCTGAAATAACTCAATCAGCAGAACTGCCCAACACCTGAAACAACTCAATCAGCAGAACTGCCCCAGGGTAAATTAAAGCAGCTGTCCCTCCTTTGCCCTGAACAGACCTCACACCTTTAAAAAAAATGAATAAAAAAACAAAAAGAGCTCTCACCATAGACAACTTTTATGGAGAGAGGGAAGAACAGATCTCAAAACCTGAGGCCCCTAAAGGTAAAGCAACTCCAGAAAAAAACCCAAAAAGAGACATAAACTGGACTCCATGCCACAAGGCTTTCTTTGAAGATTGCATAAAGAATCTTAAAAGAGAGTTAGAAGAAACATGGGGAAACGAAATGAGATCACTGAAAAATAAAATGGAAAAATTGGAAAAAGAATGCAATGAAGAAAAAATGTAAATGGTCAATTGCAAAAGGAACTAAAAACAGTAACTGAAGAAAATAAGACATTAAAAATTACAATCGAACAATTGGAAATTAATGATTCATCAAGATTTCAAGAATCAGTCAAACAAAAACAAAAAAAATGAAAAGATAGAAAAAAACATGAAATATCTCCTAGGAAAAACAACTGACCTGGAAGATAGATCTAGGAGAGACAATCTAAGGATTATAGGGCTTCCTGAAAGCCATGATGAAAAAAGAACCTAGACACTATCTTCCAGGAAATCATAAAAGAAAACTTCCCTAATATTTTAGACCCAGAAGGCAAAATACTTATTGAAACAATCCACCGATCACCTCCTGAAAGAAACCCAAAAATTAAATCCCCCAGGAATATCGTGGCTAAATTCTAGAACTATAATACCAAGGAAAAGATATAATGAGAAGCCAGAACGAAACAATTTAAATATCGAGGAGCCACAATTAGGATCACACAGGACCTAGCAGCTTCTACTTTAAAGGATCAAAGGGCCTGGAATCAGATATTCTGAAGGGCAAAGGAACTTGGATTACAGCCAAGAATAAGTTACCCAGCTAGAATGGGGATAATTTTCTTACTTTCAATTTTGTTAATCTCCCCTTTTATTTTCAGAATTTCAAATTTGATACTTAATTGGGGGGATTAATTTTTTTTCTTTTTCTACCTTTTTTGTTGCATGCCCAATTCATTGATCATCTCTTTCTCTATTTTATTCAAGTAAGCATCTGGAGATATAAAATTTCCCCTAAGAACTGCTTTGGCTACATTCCATAAATATTGGTCTGTTGTCTCATGATTGTCATTTTCTTGGATGAAATTATCTACTGTTTTTATGATTTCTTTTTAACCCACTCATTTTTTTAGAATTAGATAATTTAGTTTCGAATCAGTTTTTGATTTATTTTTCTCTGGACCTTTATTACATATAATTTTATGGCATCATGATGTGAAAAAGATGCATTTACTATTTTTGCTTTTCTCCATTTGATTTTGACAGTTTTATGCCCTGATACATGGCCAAATTTTGTGTAGGTTCCATGAACCATTGAGAAAAAAATGTGTTCTTTTTCTGTTCACATTCAATTACGTTCAAAGGTCTATCATACCTAACTTTTCTAAAAATTCTATTTACCTCCTTAGCTTCTTTCTTTTTTGTTTTGTGGTTCAACTTATCTAATTCTGATAGAGCAAGGTTGAGATACTCTTAGTACAATTTTGCTATTTCTTCTTGCAGCTCTCTTAACTTCTCTTCTAGGAATGTGGACATTTTACCACTTGGAGCATATATGTTTAGTACTGTTATTTCTTCATTATCTATGTTACCCTTTGGCAAGATGTAGTTTCTTTCTTTACTTCTCTTAATTAGATCTATTTTTACGTTTGCTTGATCTGACATGAGGATTTTTACCCCTCCTTTTTTGACTCAGCTGAAGCACAATAGAATCTGTTCCAGCATTTTATCCTGTATCTCTTTACTTAGGATGTGTTTCTTGTAAACAACATATTGTAGTATTCTGGTTTTCAGTCCAGTCTGTTATCAGCTTCCATTTTATGGGAGAGTTCATCTCATTCACATTCACAATTAAAAATTACTATTTCCAATTAGTATTTCCCATCATTTTATATACCCCAAGTTATACTTTTCTCTTTTTTTTCCCCTTTTCCTTCTCCTGAGGATTTTGTTTTTGACCACCACCTCCCTCAATCAGCTGTCCCTTTTACAATCCCTCCCCATTTCTTATTGCGTTTCCCCTTCTACTTTTGTTCTCCCTTCTATTAGCCTCCCCCTTTCCTTTCCTCTTTCCCCTCCTACTTCCCTATAGGGTGAGAAATTTCTTTATCAAAGTAAATATTTCTGACATTCTCTCTTTAAATTAAATCTGATGAGATTAAGGTTCACACAATAGTCACTGCCCTCCCTTCTTTCCCTCAATTGCAATAAAGTCTTTTTTGCCTCTTCATGTATTGTTATTTACCTCATTTTACTTCTCATTTTCTCTTCTCCCAATACAATCCCTTTTCCACACCTAATTTCTTTTTTGTATCATCACTCTAAATTATGCCTATATAGTTCTCAAGAGTTAAACATATCTTCTTCCCATATAGGGACGTACATATTTTTAGCTTTTAAAAAAATATGTTTTTTTTCTTTCCTTTTTACCTTTTTATGCTTCTCTTGAGTCTCTATTTGAAGATCAAATTTTCTGCTCAGCTCTGGTTGTTTGATCAAAAATAGATGAAAATTCTCTATTTCATTGAAAGTCAATCTTTTTTCTTGAAAGGAAATGTTTAATTTTTCTGGGTGGTTGTTTCTTGGATGCAATGCAATCTCCTTTGCCCTCCAGAATATTATATTCCAAGCCCTTCAATTCTTTAAAGTGGAAGTTGCTAAGTCCTGAGTGATCCTGATTGTGGCTTCTCAATAACTGAATTGTTTCTTTATGGGTGCTTGCAGTATTTTCTCCTGGATCTGATAGTTCTGGAATTTAGCTACAATATTCCTTGGAATCTTCATTTTGGGGTCCCTATTGTGAGACAATCTATGGATTTTTTCAATGACTACTTTACTATGATTCTAGGATATCAGGGAAGTTTTCCTTGATTTCTTGAAAGATGTTGTCTAGGCTCTTTTTTCATCTAGGTTTTCATGTAGTTGAATATTTTTAGATTGTCTCTCCTGTATCTATTTTTCAGTAAGTTGTTTTTTCTGAAGAGGTCTTTTACATTTTCTTCTATTTTTTTTTCATTTTTTTGGTTTTGTTTGAATCATTATTGAAGTCCCATTGAGTCATTTCCTTCCATTTGCTCAATTCTGATTTTTGGTGAATTATTTTTTAAAGTTAGCTTTTTTTGGCTCCTTTTGCATTTGGCCAATTGAACTTTTAAATGAGTTATTTTGGCCAATTGAACTTTTAAATGAGTTATTTTGCTCATTGGATTTTTTTTTTCCATTTCACCAATTCTGTTTTTCAAAGAGTGATTTTCTTCAGACAATTTCTGTTTCCTTTTTCAAAGCTATTTCCTTTCTCCATTTTTCTTTTAATTCTCTTTTATGATCCTTTTTGTATTCTATCAAGAGAGTCTTTTGAGTTGCTGACCAACTCATATAACCCTTTGAGGCTTCATCTGGAGATATTTTGCCTTTAGTGTCCTCTGGATTTGAAGTCTGTTCTTCCCAGTCTCCATAATAACTATCTATGGTCAAAGCTCTTTTTGCTATTGTGCTCCTTTTTAAAGATTGAGTTCTGCTCCTAGGACAAAGAGAAAATTGTCCCAAGCTTCCTCTACAGGGAATAGCAACTTCAGGTTGCCCTGTTCCAGTGCTTTCTAGTATTGGGTGAGTGTGGCCAACTCCTACTTGTTATGCAAGGTTTCAGGAGCTCACTATTTGCCTTCCATAGTTGAGTTGAAGATCTCACAGCTAGTCTGTTGATCCACTCCTTCTAAACTAGGACAGAATTGCCAAAGCTGCTGTATTTTGACTAAGCCTCCCAAAAGATACTCTTGGTGTAGAGAGGCCTTTCCCACCTGGTCTCCCTGTGACAGTTTCCCTCTAGAAGATTATTCTCATATAAAAGAGTATTAGACAGGAACATATAGACCTGACATATATATCCATTTTCTCTTCTATTTATTATCTCAAATTTAATATGTCCAAAACAAGGCTCACTGTGTTCCTTTTCAAAAGTTCCCTAAGACTATTAATGACATTGACAAACTCTTAGTCACTCAGTCTCACAACGTAGGTATTGTCCTCAATTCTTCACAGTCACTTCCCTCATGTTTATAGTACAATGCCAAATTTCTAGTCTCTCCTTTCATAACATCTTTATATAGAAGCCATTGTCTCCAGTCTTTTGGCCACTATCAAGTTGAAATCATTATCATTTCTTTACCTAGATGAAATAACCTCAAAATGGTACATCTGCCATTACTCTCTTTCTACTCCAAGTTATCCTCATCCAATTGCCAAAGTAACACATAGCACATAAATGATAAATGTATGTTAAATTCAGGCCCATTATGAACAGAAGTGTAATAGAGAAAGGGGTTCTCACATGTACTTAAATCTTAAAAGGATCTATTAATTTTGATATTATTTGCATATCATTGAAGTTAAAATCAAAATTTGAGGGTAGGGAACCTCCATAATCCTGGATCTACTGAAGAAAATAAATAAGCATTTATTTAGTACATACTATATATATGAAACTATATTATTCATGTTACAAAGTGATAGGAAATAAAAATATTTGACTTGATCATCAAAACAGCCTTAGGAAATAAGTGCCATTAGTATTTTTATTTTGTAGTTGAGAAAACTGAGGAAGAAAGTAGTTAAGGAATGTGCCTAGAATCATACATCAATTAAAGGTCTAAGTAAAATTTGAATTTACATCTTCCTAAATTCCAAATTGCTTCCTAATTCCAAATTGCTCTCCAGAATAATTGGATCAGATCACAACTCCACCAACAATGTATTTGTGTCCTAGTTTTCCCATATCCCCTCCAATATTTGTCATTATCTTTTCCTGTTATTTTAGCCAATCTCACAGGTGTGTAGTGCTACCTCAGAAATGTCTTAGTTTGCATTTCTCTGATCAATAGTTATTTAGAGCACTTTTTCATATGACTAGAAATGGTTTCAATTTCTTCATCTGAAAATTATCTGTTCATATCACTTGACCATGACTCAATTTAAGAATGGCTTGAATTCTTATAAATTTGAGTTAATTCTTTATATATTTTAGAAATGAGGTCTTTATCAGAACCTTTGAATGTAAAAATGTTTGACTAGTTTATTGTTTCACTTCTAATCTTGTCTGCATTGATTTTGTTTGTTCAAAAACTTTTTCACTTAATATAATCAAAATTATCTATTTTGTGTTCAATAATAAACTTCAGTTCTTTGACCACAAATTCCTTTCTTTTCCATAGATCTGGGAGGTAAACTATCCTTCTAATTTCCTTATAATATCACTCTTTGTGTCTACATCATGAATCGATTTTGACCTTATCTCGGTATATATTGTTAGGTGTGGGTCAATATCTAGTTTCTGCTATACTAGATTCCAATTTTGTTGGCAGTTTTTATCAAATAGTGAATTCTTATCCCAAAAGCTGGGGTCTTTGAGTTTGTTAAACAGTAGAATACTATAGTTATTGACTATTTTGTCCTATAAACCTATTCCATTCCATTAATTCAGTATTCTATTTCTACCAAATGGTTTTGTTGACTGCTGCTTTATCATATAGTTATAAGTCTGATACAGCTAGGCCAGCTTCATGGCATTTTTTTTCATTATTTCCATTAAAATTCTTGAGCTTTTCTTCCTCCAGGTGAACATTGTTATTATTTTTTCTAGTTCTGTAAAATAATTTCTTGGGGTTTGATTAGTATAGCACAGAATTCATAAATTAATTTAGGCAGTATTGTCACTTTTATTATGTTTTCTGGGTCAATCTATGAGCAATTGATATTTTTCCAGTTAATTAGATCTGACTTTATTTTTGTGGAAAATGTTTTGTAGTTGTGTTCATATAGTTCCTAACATTGTCTTGGCAGATAGACCCCCAAATATTTTGTAATTTTGACAGTTGTTCTAAATGGAATTTCTCTTTGTATTTCTTTTTGTTGGACTTAGTTGGTAATATATAAAAATGCTGATGATTTCTGTGGATTTATTTTGAATCATACAACTTGGCTAAAATTGTGAGTTGTTTCTAGTAGTTTTTTAGTTGAGTCTCTAGGGTTCTCTAAGTATACCATCATATCATCTTCAAAGAGTGATAATTGGGTTTCTTCATTACATACTCTAATTCCTTTAATTTCTTTTTCTTCTCTTGCAGCCAAAGCTAACATTTCTAACACAATATTAAATACTAATGGTGACAGTGGGCAGCCTTGTTTCACTCCTGATTTTACTGGGAATGCTTCTAGTTTGTCTCCATTACATACGATACTTGCTGATAATTTTAAATAGATGCTACTGATCATTTTAAGAAAAAGTTCATTTATTCCTATAATTTCTGGTGTTTTTAATAGGAATGTATATTTGATTTTATCAAACACTTTTTCTGCATCTATTGAGATAATCATATGGTTTTTGTTAATTTGGTTATTGATATAGTCAATTATGCTAATAGTTTTCCTAATATTGAACAAACTCTGCATTCCTGGTGTGAATCCTACTTTGTTTTCTTGAGGATGATTTTCTGTAATCTCTTGGCCAATATTTTATTTAAGATTTTTGCATCAATATTCATTAGGGAAATTGATCTATAATTTTCTTTCTCTGTTATTATCCTACCTGGTTTAGGTATCAGTATCATGTCTTTGTGAAAAAAAAAATTTGTAGCAGTCCTTTGTTCCCTATTTTTTCAAGTAGTTTATATAGTATTGGAGTTAATTGTTCTTTAAATGTTTGGTATAATTCACATGTAAATCTATCTGGCCCTGGAGATTTTTTTCTTAGGCAGTTGATTAATAGTTTATTCACTTTCTTTTCCTAAAATGGGACTATTTAAGTAATTTATTTCCTCTTCTGTTAAACTGGATAATCTATAATTTTTTAGGCATTGCTCCATTTCACTTAGATTATCAAGTTTATTGGCATAAAGTTGGACTAAGTACTAATTATGGCTCTAATTTCCTCTTCATTGGTGGAAAGTACTCCATTTTCATTTTTGAGAAGAACATTTTGATTTTCCTCTTTCCTTTTTATAATCTAGTTAACTAAAAGTTTATCTATTATGTTGGGTTTTTTTCATAAAACCAGCTCTTAGTTTTATTCATTAATTCATTTTTTTCTTTCTTTTTTATTAATCTCTCCTTTTATTTTTAGAACTTGAAGTTTGTTATTCGATTGGTGGGGTTTTAATTTGTTCTTTTTCTGTCTTTTTTAGTTGTAACCCAATTCATTGACCTTTTTTTTTTTTTTTATTGAGGCAATTGGGGTTAAGTGACTTGCCCAGGGTCACACAGCTAGGGAATGTTAAGTGTCTGAGACCAGATTTCAAATCAAGTCCTCCTGACTTCAGGGCTGGTGGTCTATCCACTGTGCGACCTAGCTGCCCTCTTTCTCTTTTTATGCAGGTAAGCATCTAGAGATATAAAATTTCCCTTTATTACTGCTTTGACTGCATCCCACAAATTTTGGTATGTTGTCTCATTGTTATTCACTTGGATGAAATAATTAATTGTGTCTATGATTTGCTGTTTCACCTATTCATTATTTAGGATGAGATTATTTAGTTTTCAATTACTTTTTGGTCTATTTTCCCCTGGCTTTTTATTGAATGTAATTTTTATTTTTTATTAAACTTTTTAATTTGAAAAACATAATCATGGGTACTTTTTCAACATTAACCATTGCAAAGCCTTCCATTCCAAATTTTTCTCTCCTTCCCCCCATTCCCTCCCCTAGATGGCAGGTAGTCTAATATATGTTAATTATGTTAAAATACATGATAAATCAAATATATGTACACACATTTATACAGTTATGTTGCTCTACAAGAAAAATTGGATGTTCAAGAAAAAAAACCTCATAAGGAAAACAAAATGCAAGCAAATACCAATAGAAAGCATAAAAACGCTAGGTTATGGTCCACACTCAGATCCCACAGGCCTCGGATCCCTGGGTGCATATGCCTTTCAACATCACGAAAAAATTGCAAGTGGTTTAAAACATCTAACTGTTGAAGAGAACCATGTCCATCAGAATGGATCATCATATAGTCTTCTTGTTGCCATGTATAATGATCTCCTGGCTCTGGTCATTTCACTTAGCATTAGTTCATTCAAGTCTCTCCAGGCATTTCTGAAATAATCCTGGTGGTCATTTCTTATAAAACAATAATATTCCATGACATTCATATACCATAATTTACTCAGCCACTCTCCAACTTATGGGCATCCATTCAGTTTCCAGTTTCTAGCCACTACAAAAAGGGCTGCGACAAACATTTTTGCACATATGGGTCCCTTTACTTGCTTTAAGATCTCTTTCGGATATAGGCCCAATAGAAACATTGCTAGGTCAAAGGGTATGCACAGTTTGATAACTTTTTGAGCACAGTTCCAAATTGCTCTCCAGAATGGATGGATTCATTCACAGTTCCACCAACATAAATGTATCAGTGTCCCAGTTTTCCCACATCCCCTCCAACATTCATCATTATCTTTTCCTGTCATCTTAGCCATTCAGACAGGTGTGTAGTGGGACCTCAGGGTTATCTTAATTTGTATATCTCTAGTCAATAGTGATTTGGAGCACATTTTCATATGACTGGAAATAGTTTTAATTTCATCATCTGAAAATTGTCTGTTCATATCATTTGATGATTTATCAATTGGAGAGTGGCTTGAATTATTATAAATATGAGTCAATTCTCTATATATTTTGAAAATGAGGCCTTTACCAGAAGCTTTAAGTGTAAAGATGATTTCCCAATTTGTTGCTTCCCTCCTAATTTTGTCTGCATTAGTTTTGTATGTACAAAAACTTTTTAACTTAAGGTAATCAAAATTATCTATCTGGTGATCAGTTAAGAGTTCCAGGTCTTCTTTGTACACAAATTCCTTCCTTCTCCACAGGTCTGAGAGGCAAACTATTCTATGTTCCTCTAATTTGCTTATAATATCACTCTTTATGTCTAAATCATGAACCCATTTAGATCTTATCTTGGTATGTAGTGTTAGGTGTGGGTCAAGCACTAATTTCTTCCATACTAGTTTCCAATTTTCCCAGACGTTTTTGTCAAATACTGAGTACTTATCCCAAAAGCTGAGGTCTTTGGGCTTATAAAACACTGCACGTCTATAGTTGTTGTATGGTTTGTCCTGCTATCCTATCCTATTCTACTGATCAACTACTCTATTTCTTAGCCAGTATCAAATGGTTTTGATGACCGCTGCTTTATAATATAGTTTTAGATCTGGCACAGCAAGGCCACCTTCATCGGCCTTGTTTTTCATTAATTCCCTTGAAGTTCTTGACCAAATGAACTTTGCTACCATTTTTTTCTAGATTTGTCAAATAATTTCTTGGGAGTTTGATTGGCATGGCACTAAAAAAAAGTAAATTAGTATGGGTAGTATTGTCATTTTTATTATATTTGCTTGGCCTACCCATGAGCATTTGATGTTTTTCCAACTGATTAGGTCTGACTTTATTTGTGTGGAAAGTGTTTTGTAGGTTAGTTCATATACTTCATGACTGTTCCTTGGCAGATAGATTCCCAAATATTTTATATATTGACAGTTATTTTTAATGGAATTTCTTTTTGTATCTCTTGCTGCTGAACTTAGTTGGTAATATATAAAAATGCTGATGATTAATGAGGATTTATTTTGTATCCTGCAACTTTGCTAAAATTGTGAATTGTTTCTATCACTTTTTTAGTTGAGTCCCTAGGGTTCTCTAAGTATACCATTATGTCACCTGCAAAGAGTGATAATTTGGTTTCCTCATGACTTATTCTAATTGCTTTAATCTCTTTTTCTTCTATTACTGCCAAAGCTAATATTTCTAATACAATATTAAATAATAATGGTGACAGTGGGCAGCCTTATTTCACTCTTGATCTTTTGGGAATGGGTCTAGTTTGTCCCCATTACATATGATGCTTGCTGATGGTTTTAAATAGATGCTACTGATCATTTTAAGGAAAAGCCCATTTATTCCTATACTCTCTAGTGTTTTTAACAGGAATGGGTGTTGGATTTTATCAAATGTTTTTTCTGTATCTATTGAGATAATCATATGATTTTGTTAGTTTGTTTATTAATATAATTGATTATGGGGCAACTAGGTGATACAGTGGATAAAGCACCAGCCCTGAAGTGAGAAGGACCTGAGTTCAAAATCTGATCTCAGACAATTAACACTTCCTAGTTGTGTGACCCTGGGCAAGGCACAATCCCAATTGCCTCAGCAAAAAAAAAAAATTAATATAATTGATTATGCTGGGGAACAGAGCCAAGATGGCGAACGGCAGACATCATTCTCTGTAAGCTCCTGAGACCTTCCCTCAGACCCAGACAAATTGAGCCTTCGAACGGGTTTTGGAGTAAGGGCTCCATCAAACACTTGGACTACAACTCACTTCTATCAAAAATCTACTTTGAAAGAACTTGGGAGAAGGTCAGTTTCAGACATGCAGGGGATTGGCAGCTGGCCGCAATGAGACACCAGCACGCAGCCGGGGTGGAAGTCGGGTCTGGGACAGAGCGGTGGAAGTTAGGCATCCAGGAAGTCCCTGGGAGACACTTGGGCCACTTTGCTCTGCTTGTGGGCAGGTGCTTTGGAAGATCTACCTTTGGAAAAGAGTGGATTGAGAGCAGCTGCAAGCATGATCCTAGTGCAGATCTATCCCGACCAGCCCCATATTGGAATTCAACTCAGCAAACTGCCCCAGGGCAAAATGAAACAGCTGACGGTCCTGCTTGTGATTCAGACCGCAGTTCAAAAACATGAGCAAGAAGCAGAAGACAGCTCTCACCATAGACAGCTTTTACGGAGAGAAAGTAGGGCAGTCCCCAGATCCTGAGATTCTGAAAACAATCCCAGATGAAGCCACAAAGGTGGACATGAGCTGGTCCCCTTTTCAGAAGGCTTACCTGGAAGATTGCATAAAGAATCTCAAAAGGGAGCTAGAAGAAGAATGGGGAAATAAATTGAGATCAGTACAAGAAGGATGCAACAGAGATGTGGAAAACTGGAAAACAAGACTGGTGAATTGGAAAAAGACAACAATTCACTGAAAAACAAAATTGGTGAATTGGAAAAACGCAACAATTCACTGAAAAACAAAATTAGTGAATTGGAAAAAATTACCAATTCACTGAAAAACAAAATTGGTGAATTGGAAAAAAGAACCAATTCATTGGAAAATAAAAATGGTGAATTGGAAAAACACAACAATTCATTGAAAAATAAAATTGGCAAAATGGAAAAAGAATACATCGAACCAAAAAATTCAATTGGCCAGTTACAAAAGGAGCTAAAAAAGATAACTGAAGGAAATAATGCTTTAAAAATTAAAATTGAACAAATAGAAGTAAATGACTCGATAAGACTTCAAGAATCAGTCAAACAAAAACAAAAAAATGGAAAAAATAGAAGAAAATATGTAATATCTCCTAGAAAAAACAACTGACTTGGAAAACAAATCCAAGAGAGGCAATATAAAAATTATCGGACTCCCTGAAAGCCATGATGAAAAAAAGAACCTTGATGTTATCTTCCAGGAAATCATGAAAGAGAATTGCCCTGATGTTTTAGAATCAGAAGGCAAAATTGACATTGAAAGAATTCACCGATCACCTCCTGAAAGAAACCCCAAAATTAAAACCCAAAGGAATATCGTGGCCGAATTTCAGGACTATCTCACCAAGGAAAGGATATAGCAAGCAGCTAGAAAGAAACAGTTCAAATACCAAGGAACTGTAATTAGAATTACACAAGACCTGTCAGCTTCCACATTAAAGGATCGAAGGGTCTGGAATCAGATATTCTGAAAAGGCAAAAGAACTTGGATTACAGCCAAGAATAAGTTATCCAGCTAGAATGAGCATCATCTTCCAGGGAAGAAAATGGTCATTTAATGATACAGGAGAATTTCACCTATTTCTAATGAAAAGACCAGATCTGAACAAAAAATTTGACCTCCAAATACAGAACTCAAGAGAAGCATAAAAAGGTAAAAAGGAAAGAACTATATTTCTACTTTGGGTATCCTTAAAGAATGGGGGTATAATTCGATTTCAGTTTGATAATAATGAAAAAAAATTAGAGGTGGAAGGGATATCACACTGAAAAAAGAAAGGAAAGGAGGTAAAATAAAGTAAAAAAAAAGGAGGTAAAATAAGGCAATATCTCATAAAGAGACACAGAAGATCTAATATAATTGAAAGAAAGAAGGGAGGGCGATGAGTATTGTGTAAACCTTACTCTCATTAGATTGGGCTCTAAGAGAGTAT
This sequence comes from Myrmecobius fasciatus, assembly GCA_023553655.1. NCBI lineage: Eukaryota > Metazoa > Chordata > Mammalia > Dasyuromorphia > Myrmecobiidae > Myrmecobius > Myrmecobius fasciatus. The sequence goes on from JAJPUD010016517.1 coordinate 32,964, forward strand.
ATCAGACACATTGCCTTCAAAGAAAGTCCTGACCTTCCTTTTGGGACGGTGGGAGGGAAAGGAGAAAAGGAAAGTGATAGACTATTAGAGGGATTAGGGGAAAGGTGTAAAGGGAAGAGAGGGGGTTATAACGGGGGAGGACTGTTGGAGGGAAGTGGTCATCAAAAATAAAGTACTAAGGAGGGAGGAAGGGAGAGAGGGGAAAGGGAAGAGAAAATCATAACTCTGGGTAAATAAGATGGCAGGAAATACAGATATAGTTATTTTAACTGTGAATGTGAATGGGATGAACTCTCCCATAAAACGGAAATGAATAGCGGACTGGATTAAAAGCCAGAATCCTACAATATGTTGTTTACAAGAAACACATCTAAAACATAGAGATACATACAGAGTGAAGGTAAAGGGCTGAAGCAGAATCTTCTATGCTTCAGGTGAACAAAGAAAGGCAGGGGTAGCAATCCTTACCTCAGATCAAGTAAAAGCAAAAATAGATCTAATTAAAAGAGATAAGGAAGTAAACTATATTTTACTAAAGGGTACCATAGACAATGAAGCGGTATCAATACTAAATATATGCACCAAGTGGTATAGCATCCAAATTCCAAGAGGAGAAACTAACAGAGATGCAAGGAGAAATAGAAGGTACAACTATACTAGTGGGGGATCTCAACCTTGCTCTCTCAGAATTAGATAAATCAAACCACAAAATAAATAAGAAAGAATTTAGGGAGGTAAACAAAAGGCTAGAAAAGTTAGGTGTGATAGATCTCTGGAGAAAATTGAATGATGATAGAAGGGAGTATATTTTTTCTCAGGGATTCATGGAACTTATATGAAAATTGATCATGTGTTAGGGCATAAAAACCTCAAAATCAAATGCAAAAAAGCAGAAATAG
>JAJPUD010016518.1:9287-24227 GCA_023553655.1 Myrmecobius fasciatus
AAAAAAGAGAGACAGAAAGAGACAGACAGACAGAATACCTGGCAAGAGCCCTTGGCTGAGTTCATTACAAGTGTGACCCCAAAGCAACATGACTGTACTACTGGGAAGGCCGTGTTTTAGGAAGGAGTGACATAGGTAGCCTTTTGCATGTCTGGACAAGGGGGGTGGGTCCCATAGCCCATGAGGACTCCCAGTAAGGAGCAGATAGTCAGGCACAGGATCCTGTGTGATCTTGGCAGAACTGGGAATGAGGGAAACGGGCAAAGGTGGTGGGAGAGGCTGGTTTAGGTCAGGAGCGACCTTCCCACCAAGCAGAGTCTCCCCAAGTGGAATGGCTTGAGTCAGCAGGTGGTGGGGTCCCCATGGCAGAAAGTTGCCACTCAAGGCTGCTCTGCTGAGGACTTTTCTTCAAGTAGAGGGACCCCTTCCAAGACAGAGACGCTCTGAATTGAAGCTGTATCCTGGTCTCCGTTCCTTGTGACCCCTACGACCTTGCACAGGCTCATTATCCCACTCGTGCCAAAGCCGACTTCTTTGTAAAATGAAAGGCTGGGGTCCCTGGCTGCTGAGGTCTCCCTGGCTCTGGGTGGGCGAGCCTAAAAGGCACGAGAGCATGGGTCCTGTCTCTTGTTTATCCTCCGTTCTGGAAAGGAGCTCAGGGAGGTGAAGCCTGGATAGGTGAGTGAGCTGGACTGTGGGGAGGGCAGGGACGGCAAGGCCATGGGCCTCCCTGCCTCCTCCAATACCTCACAGAGATCAGGAGGAGAGGGGAGGGTTCTGATACTTTGTATCACTCCTGATACTTTGAGCTCCTGATACTCTGTATCATTCCTGATACTTTATATCTCTCCTGATATTTTGTATCACTCCTGATACTTTTTATGTCTCTTGATAATTTGTATCATTCCTGGTACTTTTTATCTCTCCTGATACTTTGTATCGTTCTTGATACTTTGTATTCCTCCTGCTCTCCCCTCAGTCCACTTCAGTTTGGCTGCTTTCTTAGGTCTTCTGTGGGATTTGATGATAGAGAAGGAAGCCTTGGCCAGTTAAGAGCATGCCTCCTGTGGAGGGGCATGTGGCACTTTAGTTCTGTGTCTATGCAGTCCAGTTTAGGACTTTTCCTCTTCATTTGCCTTCTGGATGTGAAGCCAGCCCACCGTTTTTCTGCTGCCAGGTCCCCCTTGCCCTTTGGACAGCCGGTGTGAGTTGAGCAGAGAAATTTGTTGACCCGGAGGGGGAATGTGGTTGTGCAGGCCTGGCCCCTGGAAAGGGGATGAGGCAAATACACTTCAGGTGTGCCCGTGATGCAGTCCTGAATCAAGCTGAGATGCCGCGGTTTTGGGCAGAAAGGACTGTGGGCACCCCCATGCCCCAAACTGGCAGACTCAAAGAAGGCACAAATATACCAGGCTGGGGCCCAAAACCAGCCTTAACAAGATGGGGAGGGGGGGGTTAGTGGACTGCTCTGACTAGACAGAAGGACATGGCAGCCAGAGATAGACTGGCCCCGTGGGTTGCAGTAAGGGAGGGCCATTACCCATCATGTCCTGCCCCGGCTGGACCCTGGCCAGAGGCTTGCCTTGCTGAGCTGGAGGGCATCCAGATGCGGCTGACCAGCAGGGCGAAGGGTCTTTGAGTCCATTTTAACCGGGGTGCTGCTTGAAGGTACGAGGAGGTAGAGCCTGGAGGAGAGGACAGGGGCTTAGCCTGAGCTGGCGGTGGGCACAGTAGCTATTGGCAAGTATCTCTTGTTCTAGTCGAGGGGCAGGATCAAGGTGGGCTTGGATTCCCATCATCCACCAGGGCTGCTTCATCAGGTGGTGAGCTGCCCATCAGTGAAAGTCTTCAAGCAAAGGCTGTCAGGGGGAAGCCTCAGGCTTTGGGGTCTTTGGGCCAGGGGCTGAAGAAGGGGGAGGTGAGCTCTGCCAAAAGCCCCCCCTCTCCCGAGCAAGCTTGCGGCCCTTGGGTCCGATGTCTGCTGCACACGTTGTGTTTTTTTCTGCGGCTCTTCTCTCTTTTTAAGCGCGGCTGGCTTGGCTCGGGGTCGGCCGTGTGGACGGCTTGTTTCAGCAGCTCGGAGCCAAGGCCCTTCTCAGCTTTCAATTTCCCGTTGAAACCTTGATCGTTGCTAGGAAAAATAATGTGCAGTTGGAGTCTGGGGACGGCAATTATGGAGCCAAAGAGCTGGCTGAGCGTAATAAATAAGAGACGCGCCACCACGCTTGTGGGCGAGCCTGCGATCCCCTGCTGTGTGTCATGGGCGCGGGGTCACCCACGGGGACGAGGGGGGCAGGGAGGGCCGGGAAGGCGGGCGCAGGGAGGCCGGCTGGGGCTGCTGAGGTTGCCCAGAGGGAAGGACGGATAGATTGAGCCTGTGTGCCTGGAAAGGGGAAACCAAGTCAGGCTTTCTAATGGACATATTCCCGTGACTCCCGGCCATTCCAGGGGCTGCCTAGCGGTGCCATCTCTGACCAGACTCTGGTGATGGGTGCCAATCCACCTCCTGTTTCTTAGAATTGCATTCAACCCAGTATAAATATGGGTATTCACCGAGTGCCAGGCCTGGAGTCTGAAGAACTGAGTTCTGGTCCAGCTTCCTAGCTGTGTGACCCTGGGCAAGTCACTTCACCCGGTTTGCCTCAGTTTCCTCAAGTGTAAAATGGAGGTAATAATAGCTGTGATGAGCTCTCCCTCAGCACTTGGCAAAGCTGTAAGGGTTCTTGAAGTGCTGACTGTTATCTATTATCAGACATTGGGAGAGTCACAGGTAAAGTGGGGCCTTTGAGCCAAGCCTGGAAGGGAACTGGGGGGCTCCCTGATCGGGAAGGGAGGAAGGGAAGCGTTCCAGACGTGGAGGGAGTGTCCCCAAGGCATTGCCTCAGATTCCGGGGGACAGCCGGCCCTCCGAGGTGCCGGCCAGCTCAGATCACTGCCCAGCCCGCTTGGCGGGCCACCTCCCAGGCAGGCCCAAACCTGAGGATGGCTTGGTCTTCCCAGCACCCTAGGCTTGGGGGGGCCCGGGCCAGTGCTTAAAGTCTTCCCCCGAGGCTGGCCCAAGGAGGTCCCAGCTGGTCCAGATCTGGACCCTTCACAGCCCATGAGCAGCAGCACAATGCCTCTGCTCCTCACTGGGCGCGGGAGTTTGCCTTGGTCGGGGACCGCTCTTGGTACCACTGTGGGGGAGCCCAGAGGTAGAAGCCCCCAAAGCCTCACCCCCAGTGCCCCTACCTCTCCCAGTGCCAGATTTCTCCAGGTCCCCCCAGTATCTCCCCTCACAGCCTCACCAAGTGGGGGGGGCAGGGCCTACCTGGGGCTTCAGGACTGGAAGTGGGTCTGTACCCAATGGGAGGCTGGCGCCCACGCCAGGGCTTCCATGGAAGCATTTCCACTTCAGCGTGGCAGAGATGGCCGAGCAACAACTGCACGTGGGAGGGTTAGGAAAGGAAGGAGGAACATCTCCAGGGGTTTGGGCCCCTCTGAACTTCTCAGAAGGAGTGGACATCTGAAGGCTGGAGCTGCTTCCCCTTCCCCAGCCACTGAGGTGCCCAGAGCTTCGGACAGGACTCTGCTCAGCCCGGCTCTGACCGTGGGGACCAGATGGAGGCCCCCAAGGGACGGCCTGGTCAACCAGCCCAGAAAGCACAGCTGAGGGAAACGAGAAATCGGGGTCTCAGGGAAGGCCTGTGGCTGATTTGAGGCCGGGAGGGACAACTGCTGTGATGGGTGGCAGGACTGGGCAAGTCACTTCACCCTGTTTGCCTCAGTTTCCTCAAGTATAAAATGGGGGGGGTAATAATAGCTCGGGGAACATGAGCCAGGCAGGACCGGACTAGGAGAAACAGAAGAGAAGGAGATGTGGCGTCGTACCCCAAGGGCAGCAGGGCTCGTGGCTAAAAGATCTGGGGTCTTCAGGCTGAAGGCGAGGCCGCCGATGGGTCTGGCAGCCTGGGCCAGGGCGCGCAATAATGCACCTGGGGAGGAGGAGGCCGATGTTCCTCGGGCTAGCGGCTCTTAAATAGTCCCTGAGGTTACTGACGCAGCCTGGATTACACACCTGGCCCGTGGGGTGTCCCAGGGGGGCACCTGCATGAAGATCCTCCTCTTCCTCCTCCTCTTCCTCCTTTTCCTCCTTCTCCTCCTTTTCCTCTTCCTTTTCCTTTTCCTCCTCCTCCTCCTCCTCTTCCTCCTCCTCCTCCTCATCACAGGCATTTTTATGGTACTTTAAGATTCTCAAAGCACTTTACAAATATCTCATTTAGTCTTTGTGACAACTTTGGGAGGGAAGTGCTATGAAGCGCTCCATCTTACAGATAAGGAAACTGAGGCAGATAGAGATGACGTGACCATCCCAGGGTCCCACAGCTAGGAAGAATCTGAGTCAGGATTTGAACTCAGGTCCTGCTAGCTCCCAAGTCTGCTGCCACTGGTGGCACAGTTCTTCAGTTCTCATCGATGTAGGTTCTCCCTGACCCAGTAAGGGCTCCCCACTGATGGATCAAAAAGGTACAGGCCCCTTGGTTTGGAACCCAAGGCCCTCCCCTGGCCGACCACAGTCTGGCTCATGAAACAGAGGTAAAGACCCTCTCCCCTCCCTTTCCCCCTTCTCTCTCTCTGTCTCTGCCTCTCTCTGTCTTTCCTTTTCTCTGTTTCTCTGTCTCTATCTCTCTGGCTCTGTCTCTCTTTATATCTCTGTCTCTCTCTGACTCTGTCTCTCTGTGTGTCTCTGTCTCTGTCTCTCTGTCTCTCTCTGTCTCTCTTTCACTCTCTCGCTCTCTGTCTCTCTGTTTCTGTCTCTCTCTGTCTCTGTCTCTCTCTGTGTGTCTCTGTCTCTCTGTCTCTCTCTCTGTCTCTCTTGCTTCTGTCCCTAGGGATGAAGGCTTGTCCAAGGGTGATGGCCAAGTGAGAAGAGAGAAGGGAACAGAGACTTGAGATGTGAAACTCCACAAGATTTGACAAGGGATTGGCTGCTGGGTTGAGGGAGTCTGGGAAGTGGGTGGCAATGCCTTTGGCGGAACAAGGGAAGGTAGAGGGGATATGAACTCAGGGGAAAGTCCGTGAGTTCACTTGAGACATCCGTGGAGCATCCGGAAGTCATCCTGCTTGGAGCTCTGGGAGAGGACAGGACTGGCTATGGACATTAGGGAAGCGTCCGGAGACCCGGGTCAACTGAAAACACTGTTCCCTGTCCTAAAAATAAAGCGAGTTTTATTTCTGGTCCAAGGGGAAGAGTCTTAGGAAGTAGGCAAGAAGAAAAAGGAAAGGAGAGGTGGACTCCCAGCTGGCCCAGGGTAGTCCCAGGAGCCGTGGTCCCTGCTTCGTCTCCTCACCCACCCCTGGTGATTCTGCCGGACAACGCTCCGTCCTCTGCAGTCTGTCTGCCCCCCTGCTGGAGGCCTTTCCCCCCTTTTTTAGTTTTCCAAAAATGGCTCTTTGGTTCCACTGTAACTGGGAGCTGTCCAGCACCGAGCATACCGTCTAGCACACAGTAGGCACTTAAATATCTACTAGCTCTTGTTCCCAGCTCCTCACTGACTCTCCTCCTTTCCTGTCCCCTTGTATTGTTTTTATTTTTTATTTATTATTATACATAAATATAATTGTCTTGTTGTCTTAGTTATTTGGTTACTTCATTTCCTATATACAAGACGCCTCTCTTGCTGAGGCAGCCCACGATGCCACGGGTTTCCTGCCCGCCACGTCACTTTGAGCCGAGCTTTGAATCTGGGCACGTCTCCCCCTCCCACAAGCCTTTTCCAACATACATTTAGGCCTCGCTAGCTCCCATAGTCTCGGCGACAGCAACGCCAGGGACGAATCCAGGCAGCGGCCATGGCTTTCTTGTACCCGCCGGTGGAGCTGTAGAGCATCTCCTCAGGCCCCTCCGGCCTTTGGCTCATCTTGTCCTTGTTCAGAGTCCTTTAATCCTTGAGTTAAGTCCTTCGGCCTGTGCCATCCTCGCCGGCCCTGGGGCCTCCTCCTCGCCTTGAGTTCCCATCCTCTGACAGCCTCTGACCCGGTCTCTCGGCCTCCTTTGCCGGACCGGTAGAGAAGCTGCCAAGAGCTCTGGATGAGGAGGCTGAATCCCTTGGTTCTCAGACTCCTCATCTGGGAAATGGGGATGATGCCAGAGCACAGTCTTGCTTTAAACAATATGTGGCCCTCAAAGCCTTCTCCGTGTCCTCCGACCAGGGCCTTGCTCCCTCCTCACCACCCTGGGCTAGATCCTGGCAGGGTCCCTTTCCTGACCTCTATTTTTATCAAGCCACTTCCTTTGATTGGAGACTTAGAAGGGCTGGGTCCCCTTGTGCCTTCTCCGCCCTCCTCTTCCTCGCCCAGTCTGCCTCCTTTTTGTTTTCTCCCCCTGGAGAAAAGGGAGAAAAATTAACTGAGTGCAAAGCCCTTTACTTTTGTTAGATTAAAAGGCTCTGGGGAGGACCGCCAACCAGTTTCTTTCGCTTGAGTCTTCTGCCTCTCCCCACCTTAAAGCTCCAAGCTTTAGACTGCCCCCCCCAGCAGGGCACAGGGCACAGCATGTCTGCTGGACGGCAGATCCAGGATCTCTGAACTGACCTCCCACCTTCAGGGGGCATGAGGGGGCTCATACTTGCCACCCATGCTCCCCAAATCATTGTTTTTAGGAGAAAGAACTGGCTGTGGTGCTGAAGGATGTGGGCTGGACCCCCAGTTTTGCTTCCTATCTCTGTTCCCTCTGTTCCCTCGTGTGGTAAAAGTGGGCACAGAGGCAGCTTGACCACTGGCTTTGAGAAGGAGGTCTTGCCTTGGATGCTCCGTTGTCTTGGGGAGGTTATGTCTTGTAAGCCTCAGTTTCCTTTCCGAGCCCTCCTAGCCCCGAGTCTGTGATTCTGGGATGCCAGCTCCTTCTTCCTCTGATTTTCCTTTCCTTCCTCAGCTCTCGCGCCATCATGATAAGACCACAGAAGCGAGAGATATCCAGTGACTTAACCCTGTCAGCCGACTGAGGGATCATCTCCATTGGCAATGGGGAGGTGGCGAGTGGTACCTCGGGTCCCTGCCTGGCAGGCACTGCTGCCTCACACGACCCGGGGGCTTGTATGTGTAGACCATCCCCCGCTCCTTTGTGGCCGGGTTGGGGTTTGGGGGGGGGGCGTGGGGGGTTGGGGCCCCTCGGCCCTGGTCTATCTCATTCGCTCCTGGCAGCCGACCCGGGAGGCAGCTGTGATTATTCTCGCCTCCCCTTATTCTGGTGGAAGCCGGCCCAGGGTCCCCAGGGAGTCAGAGCTGGGGGGGCAGCCTCTGAGGACTTCCCGTGCAGTGCTCCAGCCACTCTGCCCTTTCCATTAGAGGTGGCCATCACCCAGGGCAAACACCAGCCCCTCTGTCGCTTTGTTCTCGGAGAAAAAGAGCAAACGCGAGCGGCGGCTGCGGGCCTGAAAGCCGAGGGCTAAGAGCTGGACTTGCCGGCGATTCGGGTTTGCCGGTGCTCCACGCGCCTGAGTCCTCCACCGAGGAAGGCCCGAGCGCGAGCACCTTTGTCCAGACAGAAATTGGACAGGGTCAGGAGCCAGAACTGGAGCTCGGCTCTTCCGCCTCCGGTACAGGGAGCCGTCCGGGAAGAGCGGCCAGACCTTCCCCGTCCCCTCCAGGGAGCCTCCGTGACGTATGGCTTAGATCCGGAGCCTCGGCGATAATTAAGTGCCCGGTGTGTTCCGAGCTCTCCGCTGGGTGTTGGGGAAGTGGGGAGATTAATTACAGCTTCAATCAGCAGCTTCAATATTTACCCAGCACTTAACGTATATGAGTGAAGAGCCCGAGCTCCCCTGGGGAAGCTGGACACCTGGGCAAGGGCGACTCGGGCAAGGGGGACCTGGGCAAGGGAGACCCAGGCAAGGGGGACCTGGGCAATGGCAACTCGAGCAAGGGCAACCTGGGCAAGGGAGACCCAAGCAAGGGGGATCCGGGCAAGGAGGACCTGGGCAAGGGCAACCCGGGCAAGGGTGACATGGGCAAGGGGGACCTGGGCAAGGGCAACCCGGGCAAGGGGGACCTGGGCAAGGGCAACCTGGGCAAGGGGGACCTGGGCAAGGGCAACCCGGGCAAGGGAGACCCGGGCAAGGGAGACCCAGGCAAGGCGCTTTCTCATCAGCTCCCACCTCTGTACATTGATGTCCAAGCCACAATGGCCTCAAAGGGATTGTCAGGGTCACTGAGACCCATTTATGCAGGAGGGACCCCAGTCACAGAGGAGGTCCCTGGGATCCCCCAGGAGGTGGACCTCTGGTCCCCCAAGTCCAAGGCCAAGCCTTGAATGTCAGGAACAATTGGGGGAAGTGGGGCAAGGTGATAAGCTGTGCATGCTGGGAGACTTTTGGAGCTTTCTGTTGGGCTTGGAGGCGGCGCTGGCAGGACGCTGCTGGCTCTCCTGTAACAAAGGAACATCTGCAGGCTTAGCGGAGCCCCTCCCCGGGGAAAGCTGGGGGAGGGGGAGAACGTGAGCCCTTCCTTTCCTCCTCCTGCTCCCTGGCTGCAGAGAGAGTCTGCCCCGACCTTGGAGGGTCTGGGCCCAGAGCCTGGGGAAAGGATGCCCTCTTCTCACTGTGCCAGCACCTCTCCAGTTATTGTCTCCCATCTTTATTTTACACTGGTATGGTTCTTATCTCATAGGATCCTCACCACGATCTTCTCGTTCCCATTTTTCAGGGGAGAAAACTGAGGGACACCGGTAAGGTAACTTGCCCAGGGTCACCTGGCTGGTGAGTGTCTGAGCCCATTTTCTCCTCTGTAAAATGAGAGTCATGATGGTACCTTCTTCCCAGGGTTTTGGGGGAGCAAATGGCACAGCATTGGGAAAATGCTTTGCAGACACCACAGTTATCTAGAAATATGGGGTGCTGTCACAAATCATCAGGATAGGTTATGTGGAAAGAGTCCGGCCTCGCTCCCCCGGCACTTGCCTCCTCCTGGGCAGGCTGACTAAATCTCCAGGAGATTTCCTGGATGGAAACCAAAGGGAGTCTCCATACTCACCCACCCTTCCTCTCCCCTCCCCAAGGGTGCACACTTCCCAGTCTGCCCGGGGAGGCTCTTCCCAAGGAGTGCTCTCTGCCCTGGTGCCCGTGCTGGGATGGGGGGGGCTACCCCCACCAGGTGAGCATTTCCCCTCGTTCCCAGCCTCCAGGAGGCCCCTATCAGGCAGGGATTCTCCCCCTTTTGGGGTCTCAGGGTCCCTACCGCACCCACACTTTTAAGGTGCATGGTGGGGGAAGGATCCTTTTCAGCTTTGCAGTGGGCTGGCCCCTCCTCTGGCCCCAGGCCCCGAGCTGTGGCCCTGCAGGGTGCGGCCTCAAGGCTTTGTTCCTTCTGGGGCGCCCCTGCCTTTGTGGGACTATATATAGTTATGGGTTTGAGCTCTGGAAGGCACCAGGCAGCCTCCGCGGCTCAGTTGTGGGTCCTGTCTGTGCTGAGAGGCCGTCCCTAATTATCCCCGCTAATGGAGGGGTAGCCGTGGCGGGCGTTCCTCAGATGGATCTGGGATGCGAGGAAGGGCGTTCTCTGGGGGCCCCAGACGTGGATGCTCTGAAATAAGAGGCCCCAGGCCCTCAGGAGCCAGACCCTGGGGCCGGCCCCTGCCTCCCCTGGGAGCCTCCCTCAGCGGGAGCCTCCAATCGGCTGTTCTCTCAAGGTCTCCACCGCAGACGGCTCCGGGGAGGAGGGACCGGGGGGGAGTCTGGCCCAGAGTAGGGGTGACCTGTCTCCATCCCACACGCAGCGACTGGGCAGGGCTTCAGAGCTGGGCCTCCAGTCACAAACCCCGAGCAGCAGCGAGCTTGCTGGCGACCTTGAGACGAGGAGGAGCCTCCCTGGAGGAGGCTGGGGGCTGTCCGCCCCCCCAGAGTGGGCCCTGCTTCCTCGGGCTGGCTCCTGGGTGCCCTCCGGGTGGGCCCTGCTGCCCTGGCTGGTTCCTGATGCCCCCCTGAGTAGGCCCTGCTGCCCCGGCTGGCTCTCGGTGCCCCCCAGAGTGGGGCCTGCTGCTCCAGCTGGCTCCCGGGTGCCCCCCCAGGCCTGCCACCAATGCCCAAGCACCCGGCTCCCACGTCTCAGCTGCCGGCCAGGGGAGAGGACAGAGTCTGCTGGTCACAGTCCTCCCCGCCACACCCCGGGCAGCCTCCTGACCGCGGCCCAGCGGCTTCCTCGGCTTTCCTGACACCACCTGACCCCAAGCTGGGTGGGGAGCCCAGAGCCCGGACCCCTTCCTTCAGAATAGCAGCCGGCCCCCAGGGCCCCCACTCCTGGCCTCTCCTCACCCCTGGGGCATTTCTGGCTCCCCAGCCCCCGCCTGTGTCCCTGGAAGGCCAGATGAGCCTTAGACCCGAGGGGTCCCAAAGACAGAGACCCCTCCCCAGGGACAAGTGCCTCTCCTTCCTCCTCCAGGAAGATTCCTCCCTCCACAACAGTCTTGTGAAGTATCCAGGGGCCCCAGCGGACCGCTTCTGACCTCTGGCCCTTGCCCTGCCCTCCCACGGCCCTTGTGCCCAACATCCAGCGGGCAGTGGGACGGAGAAGGGCATGCTGGGCTTACAGACCGAGCTGTGTGCTTCACTCAGCCCAAGAAAAGAGGCTCTGTTGTCTTCAGCCTCCCTTCCCACTGACTCCTCCCCCCAGACCCAGCCCCCCCAATCAGAGAGCATGAGGGGGCTCTAAGTGGACGCTCCACTGTGACCGGGGGTCAGAGTGCCGCTCTTGGAAAGAGAAGGTCCAGGTTCAAATCTCAGCTCTGGCCCTTGCTTCCTTTGCACCTCCACTTATAAGGACTGCGTCTGTAAGCACCTACTGTGCGCCCAGCTCTTCAGAGGCAGAGCAGCAGTTCGGGGCTCTGGGGGCTCTGGGAGCTCTGGGGGAAGCACCAGGGAACAGCCAGGAGGTCCAAGGTGGGTGCCCGGTTCCCGGCGGCCGGGCCAAAGGTGACGGCCGTCCTGCTCTCGGTCTGCCTGCTCGGCAGCTCCCCTTCCCAGTCTGACCCCGTTTCCAAGTTAAACAGGTGTGGGGACAGGAAGCCCCCCCCCCCGTCACTCTCAGGCTCTCCAGATGGCATGGCCAGGGCTCCCTGGGTCTCGGTGGGACACAAGGCGTGGACTTTCACTCGTGGTCAGTGTTCGTGCCCTCAGCCGTTCTAGCAAAGGCTTCTCCTGCAGTGGACGCAGCGACCGTCCCCTCTGCCTGTGAGACTGTCGGGCTCAGCCTCCCCATCCGTGCCCCGCGCTTAAAGGACGCAGGGCCCTCCGCAGCCTCCCGGGCCCGCCAGCTTGGCCAGGAAAGCGTCCGACCAGCGGGTATTCACTTGGGCCTGTGGTGGGCCATCTTGCCCAGCGCCCAGGCGGGTCCTTCTGCTCCTGGATGACTCGCGCCCTTAGGAAGCTCTGGGCCTCGAGCCCCCGACAAACGGCCCCCAACAGTCACTTTGCCCCCAGACCGTGGAGTGAGGGAGTCCGGTGGATGCCCACAGCGGGGTGAGCCTCTGGCCTCCAGAGGAGCTTGGAGGGGAGACGCGGACGGCAGAAACAGAGAGCCCTTGGCGTGGGGCCTGGGCGCCGGAGAAGCCTGGGCCCACTCGGCTCAGTGAGGCAGCTGGAAGGGGGGGCAGCCGTGGGGCAAGGCCCCCGAGAGCTTCCCTGTGACCTCCCGTGAGCCGGACGGACACCAAGAGTTTGGCTAGAGAGCCTGCGGCTGGCGGAAGCTTAGAGGGGAAGACCATGTGTGAAGGGCGTGAGCGGGAGCACGGAACTGAGGGCGGGAGTCCCAACCGGCTTTGGTTCTGGGCCTTGGTTCTGGACTTTAAGCCTCCGCTGGGAAGGAGTTGGGACTGAACCCCTGACTCCATGAGAGCGTGGCACCCCTTCATTGCCCCTTTCCCAGGGCTGAGGAATAGTGGGGACGGGGGGACGGACCCCATGATCTAGAAATGGCTGTGCTCCCCACTCCAGGGACGCTGTGATCTCAGAAATGGCCGTGCTCCCCACTCCAGGTCTCTGATCTCCCCAAGGTGGGTGGTCTGTCCACAGACAGTGATGGCGGCCCGTCTCTGCCCTCTGCTCCTGGGCCACAGGGGCTTACGTTAGACCACACTCTCCGGGGGCTCCCCCGGGCTGGAGACACAGGCCCATTGTGTGTGTGGAGCCGCGCCACAGATGCGCTGGTGACCCACAAGTGGCGATGTGTCCTGGCAAACAATGAGCAGCCTGATCCCGCTGCGAGGAGGAGGAGGGAGGCCTTCCTCCTCCTCGGGCCTTTTCTTTCTTTCTTGCCCCCGGCTTTGGGAGAGCCAACTTCAGGGAAGCGCGTGTCCCGGCGGCTCAGTTGGGTGACCGGCACTAAGCTGCTGAACACCCAGAGCTTGCACTGGCTATTCCACTGGCTGCCACCGTCCTGGCGGGCGCGGGGCAGCGTCCATCCCCGATATCCCAGGACGTGGAGAAAGGCCGGACCTCGGACGCAGCTCCGGGGAAGCCGGCAGAGACAGGCTGGACCCTGGCTGCATCGACCCCTGGAAAGGGGCGTCTGGAGAGCAGAGGCGGCGGCTTGACCGTCTCCAGGATTCGCTCCCCCTAATGAAAGCCTCTGGTTGTGGCAGATGTGGTTCAGTGGTTAGAGCGTCAATGCTGGTGCTAAGACAGCCTGAGGTCCAGGTCTAACCTCTGACCCTAGCTGTGTGACCCTAGGTAAGTTGCTTAAGTCTCAGTGAAGTGGGGGTGACATTAGGACCCCCTTCATGGGGTGGCTCTGAGGCTCAGTGAGCTCGTGTTTCTAACACACTTTGGACCGCCTCTGAAGTGCCGTGGACATGCTGGCCAGTGCTGCTCTGACTGGGTCCGCCGGGTGACTGAGGGACCCCGGAGAGGGTCCAAGCCCACTGGCTGCTGATGATACCCGCCCGCGAGTCTCCCTTATCTCTCTTGCCCGGACCACCCACAAAAAGGAGCCATTGAATAAACCATTGCTCAAGCTGCCCCCAAAGGACCCACAAGGCTTGAGGAGCCCGGGGCAGGGGTGGGCGGCTAATTCAGCCAGCTTCCTCAGTGCCAGCTTCCCCAGTGCCAGCCCGTCCGGTGCCAGTTCTGGGCTCAGGGGCAGAGAGGAGCCAGGGCTGGAGTTTGAGATCTGGGATCCTAGAAGTCAATAAGTGGACAGAGGAGCTCCTCCTGAAGAAGGACCGGGGCACCCAAGGGTGGCCAAGCTAGCACGAGAAGGCACAGGGGAAGGGACCAATTCTCTGCCCGCTGTGGGGGGAAATGGCCTCTATTTGTCTGAAAAGAACCATTTGGAGCTCCTGGGCGATCATCCGAGACACAGCGTTTCCCCAGTGCCCACTCTGGGTGCGAATAGGAGCAGGACAGGCCCTGGCTTCCGGGAGAAGCCTGGGGGCGCAGGAAGGGGTCCAGGAAGGGGTCAGGAGAGCCTGCTTGTGGCTTAGGGTCAGGGCTAGCAGATGGGGGGCAGGGGACTTGGGGAGGGGCACGGGGATGGGGCAGGCTGAGGTCAAGGCTCCAAAATAGGCTGGGCACCTGGATTGGGCGAGATGGGCAGCTGGTTTGGGCGAGATAGGCACTTGGATTGGGCGAGATGGGCACCTGGTTTGGGCGAGATGGGCACCTGGTTCGGGCGAGATGGGCACCTGGTTCGGGCGAGATGGGCACCTGGTTCGGGCGAGATGGGCACCTGGTTCGGGCGAGATGGGGGGGAATGGAAGCGCCCCGATTGAGGGGACCCCTGGTTAAGTCTCTCAGAATGTCTTCTAGCTTACTAGCCAGCCTCGCTGCTTAGAACCGGCTTTTTGAATTGGACTTAAGCTGGAGACTGGTCCGGGAGATATGGGATTGGAGCCGGCTCCGATCCCTGAACTGGTATAGCTGGGGAGGGATCTGGGGGGGTCGGTGGAGCAGGAGGGAGGAGGGTATTCCAGGTCTGGAGACCGTGTGAGCGAAAGCGAGGAGGAGGGCCTGGCCAGAGCTGGGATGGGGGGGCGCTGCCCGACGCCGAGGCACGTGGGCTTGGGAAAGGCCCCGGTACGTGGCGGCTATGACTCGGGCACTCGCTCCCCCCTGAAAGCTCCGAGCAGTGGGGCGATAGCGGCCCCTGCGTCAGACCGGACAGCACCAAAACCTGGCAAGCCTTAAACGTGCTAGAGTCGTCGGCTCTCGCGCCAGTTATGGGTGTTTGAGCCGCGTTCGGAGAGGGAGCGGCGGCAAAGAGTACAATGAGGAGGCCGCATTCCACGCAGGGACTCGGTGACGAGCAGCGCCGAGCTCCAGCGGCCCAGGCACGGAGTAGGGCATGTCACTATTACAGTTTTCTATGTTTTGTACCCAAGCGACGGTAGTTTTTGGCCTCTTCCCTTGGCAAAAGCTCGTGCTCAAAGCTCTTTCCTCCCTCACCTGCCTCCCCTTCCCGAGCCAGCAAACGGTCCCATATAGTTTAGATGCGGGCAGTTCTCTTAAACTTGTTTCCACATTGGTCAAGGGAAGGAGTGTTTGGAGAGCAAGCCCTGGGGATAGCCTGGGGAGGCAGAGGGTCAGCCTCGGAGGGGACAGAGGTGATTGCTGCGGAGATGACTCCTCTTCCTTCCGGTTGGACGGGGGGTGCCATAGATGGGTAATGCCACCAAGCTTCCCTCCCTGTCCCTGGTACATCACCCATGAAGGGGGGTGTTGTTGTCCACTTTGGGTGTCCAGTGTGGATGGTCACACCATGTTCTTCTCGCTGCTGTAGGTGTAGCAGTATTCTTGAGCTCTAGGCAGTGGGTCCTTGTTGCCCATGGACCTGTTAGCCGGGTTGTTGTGACAAGGAGACAAGGTGTAAGGAGCTGCCCTCTGACATCTCTGGCCCTCAAGTTTTTCCCCTCTACACCTACGACCTTTCTCTCTCTCTCTCTCTCTCTCTCTCTCTCTCTCTCTCTCTCTCTCT
>JAJPUD010016519.1:10994-33861 GCA_023553655.1 Myrmecobius fasciatus
TACATATGGTATAGAGGTATATATGATGAACCTCATGTACTATACAGGTATATACCATGTACCACGTATGCTACATAAATATGCCATGTACTATAGATATTATACAATCATATACTATATTCCTGACATATGTATATAATGTACCACATGTACTATATAGGTATATACAATGTATCATATATAGTATATATGATATACTATGATATTTATGAACCATATGTCACATATACTATACAATTATATACCATGTGCCACATATGGTATACAGGTATATATGATGTACTATGTAGGTATACATCATGCACCATATATACTATACAATTATATACCATGTACCACATATACTATATAGGTATATACCGTGTACCATAGAGAGAGAGAGACAAAAGAGACAGAGAGGGATAAAAGGAGAGAGAGAAAAAAGAGAAAGAGAGAGGCAGAGGGAGATAGAAGAGAGAGAGAAAGAGAGAGAGAGAGAGAGAGAGAGAGAGAGAGAGAGAGAGAGAGAGAAGGGAGAGGGAGAGAGAGAGAGAGAGAGAAGGGAGAGGGAGAGGAAAAAAGGAAAGAGGAAAGGAGGAAGAGAAAGAGAGTGTTCTCTTCTGGAACCTATCCAACAAATGAGCATTTGCCTTTGATGGAAGATTTCCAGTGAAGTCTCCATTATGGCTGGAGTATAGTTCTGTAGGAAGGGAAAAGATGTTAACTTACATAATGGAGGTAGATTGGAGATGGTTTGGGGAAATCTTTTTGGAGGAAGGGGAGGTAATATTTATTTATTTAAATTACCTAAAGCTTTTTTGGGAATGTTTCTGAAACAGATAATGGTGAATAATACATAATCAATTCATTTTTCTTATTTTGAAAAACAAGTAAATCTCATTAAGTAAATAGCTTTTGACGTCAAATGGTTTATTGTAGAAATCTTTGTGTTGTTTTATTTTTTCATTCTGCTTGAGCACTGAAGGTTTTTTCATCAAAATCCTGTCAAAATTTTTTTAAATTTCAAAATGACAACATGAATTCAAAGTCCATGTATCAGACATCTAATGTAGCTTTGGAATCTTATGTTTTGGGAGTTCCAAATAGGGCTGAAATGGTGCTTGAGCCTCTACTCCTATAGCTCCTCCAGGCCCCTCCACTTAAAGAGGGTCCTCAGGCCAAGCACTTCTCACTCCTCTCCAGCTTTCCCATCTTAGGAGCTAATCCCTTGAAGAGTAGAAAATACCTCTAAAGGGAGGGAACCCTGGAGACAAGAGGGATCCAGGTGGAAGACAGACTCGCCTTCATCTCCTTGGTTCCAGAAAGCAAAATAAGAAATAATGGGGAAGAGAAGCAAAGAGGAAGATTGAGGTTTGATGTCAGGTCATGTTTGCTCAGTCTGTGCTGTCTGACAGTAGAATGATCTGCTTCTAAGGTAATGAGCTTCCCCTTCTTGGAAGTCTTCAAACACAAGCTGGATGGCTCCTTGTCCGGGAGGTCATGGGAGGGATTTTTGCTCAGACCTGGATTGTACTGGATGGTCTCTGAGGTTCTGTCAGCTCATGCTAGCATGGACTTTCCAGTTCTGGGATCCCGTGGCAAGGAGAATGGGCTGAGGCCCATTCTGGATGATGAAAGGGTCTTTGAATTAGTGTAAGATTTGGAGGCTACTCTGCAGGGCTGCTGAAGCAGAGACTGGAGAGGCAAGTGTTAACTCTGAAATGGGAGCAGGTCGAAGGCGGGGAGGCACTGGGAAAACAGTTGTTTCTGGTCCAGAGAAGTCTTGTTCCTTTCAGCTCAGAGCCTGTCATTCTGCGGTGGGTAATCAAGTCTGAGGACTTTGAAGGAGGGATGCGACTGATTAGCAGGGGATGAGTCTGCAGGCTTGGCTGGGCCGGGAGCCTGAGCAATGACTTCAGGGAAGGAGATGGGGAGGGGCCAGGAGGAGTCGGGAAGCCCTAATTCACTCCAGTCCCTGTATTCTACTGAGGGTGTTTGTAGGAGAGTTGTGTGTGTACCAGGCCTGAGGCCTGTCAGAAAGTGAAAAGGTGGGGAGTGATCTGCATTCAAATCTTCCTTCTGGCACTGAATAGCTATGTGATTTGGAAAATCACTCCTCTGTGACTCAGTTTCCTCAGGTGTACGGCAGTGGTAATCATGGGACTACAGATCAAGAGCTGGCTGTTGAGTTCAGGATCCTTTATCTTTCTTGTGACATAGACCCTCTTGCTATCAGTGGTGACCTGCAAACTCTAGGCTAGCCGGCTTGAATTAAATTTGTAGGAGAATATGTGAATGTCTTTGGAGGTGATTGATCCCGATCCCTTGGTGGGCTTGGGCCAGAGGTGCCCCCACAAGGTTTCCGTGAAGATGATAAGATTAATTAGCTCAAACTGGAGTATGGTCCATGTTTCCCTTTCCCTTTTCTAGGAGAAAAAGAGAAAAGATGCCATGGACTTAAGAGCAGAGTTAGACTAAGTCTAACCTACCTCTAGGAGAGACCAAGGACAGTCTTGGGGCAGAGGAGCATTGTAGTCACATGTGGCCTCCCAGAGGTCATTTCGAGAGATACTGACTGTGGCCACAATGAGCCTCCACCTTCTGCCTCCAGAAGGGAGCCACTCCTGAAACCTGAGTTTCTCCAGACTGTTACAGATGGGGGAGATACCTCTAAAAGTCCCAAGTTTGTTTAATTTCCATCTAAGCCCACAGAAGGCAAAATGAGTTCATAAAGTCCTTAAGAGAAAATCGAGTCACTGGATTCTTTTTGAGAGTGAGAAGTGAGAAGAATTCTATTGATTATTTATGTTGTACTCCGGATCCTTTTTATACTTTCTAGATTTTCTATGAAGTAAAATAAAGGTCATCTTGTCCCTAATATATCTCATTACCTTGCTTGTTTGCATGGGATTTGGGAACCCTTTTAGTCTCATCTGTGGGGACTTTGAGAACTATATTTTAAACTATATCCTGAAATTCCCAGGAGGAAACTGGATGGGATGAAATAGGCCAATATGGTAGGATTTGGTGAGGGCATGGCCTGGATTAGAATTGACTTTTAATATATTTAAATCCTGAACTTGTGGTTGTGGGCCACAGATTATATTTGATTAGAGATAGTTTGGGAGCATTTAGACAGGAAAGAGGTGATCACCAAGAGCCAGTATGGGTTCTTTGGGAACAGGCGTGTTCCTAACTTCATTTCCTTTTCTGACTGATAGTTTAGGGAGATGTGGGGGATACTGAAGCCTGCAAGTCAGAAAAACTTTTACATAAATAAAGAGACAGAGAGAATTTAGAAGAAATTAGAAGAGACAGAGACAGAGATAGAGACAGAAAGATATAGAGACACAGAGAGACAGAGATAGAGAGAAATAGAGACAGAGAGAAAAAGAGAGACAGAAAGAGAGATAGAACAGAAACAGACAGAAAGAGAAAGAGAGAGGAAAGGAGGGAGTGAGGGAGACACACAGACAGACAGAGAGACAGAGACAGAAAGAGACAGGGAACATGTGACAGGACAAGCAGGTAGATTTGGAACAAGTGAATCCAGAAACAGGATTGAACTCAAAAAATGGCCATTAGCGTCAAGTTGGTAAACACTAATTAAACACCTACTATATGCTAAGTACTTTGCCAAATTTTGGTAATATGAAGAAAGGCAAAAAAAAAGCAAGCAAGCAAACAAACAAAAAACAAAGAAAAGTTTCTGTTCATACTATCATCTTGGAGGTAGGTCTCTAGACAAGTTCCCCAGGACTCTGCTTTGGCCCCTCTCTGTTCATGTGTTTTTTTAAATCAAGGCATGCTTATTAAATTTGCATGGAACATAAAACCTGGTGAGATATTTAATATGTTGGATGACAGTCAGTATCCAAAAAACCCAAACTCAGACAACAGGCCAAATCTAATAAAGTGAAATTTAACAAGGATAAATACATCTTAAACTCTTATAATCAGAACTACCCAAGAGTATAATGAGTTGCTTCCTCACTGGAGGTCTCCCAGAAGGGGCTGCAGGGCCCCTGGACAGGTAGGCCGCCTGCTTCTCTCTGACTTTCAGATTCTAAGCTTTGAAAAAAGGCAGAAGATTCCAGAAGAACAGACTCTCAGATTTGGACTAAATCTTTGGGGCCATACAGCCCAGGCTGGGCTTGAACAGAGAAGTTCTTTTATCTCCATTAAACCTGACAAGTGGTTATTTAGAGTCTGCCTCAAGACCTCCAGGTTGGAGGGGGGACCCGATGACTTTTAGAGCAGCCCATTTCTCTTTTGCAGAAGGTGCCCCCCTGCATGGCAAGAGGGACTTTCCTCCTTATGAATTCTGAGAACCAATGCAGTTCCAAGTCCAGTCCTAATCTATGGTTTGCACCCAGGTAAGCAAATCAAAAATGGATATGAAGTTATAGAGACTGATTTCAAAAGGGACAGAGAATCAAAGATTAGGGGGAATCAGGAAAAGCTTCACACTAAGAGGTGAAGGAAAAGGAGTGTGACCTTCTGGAAATGGGGGACCGATGGAATATTGGGTATGGATAATCAGTTTTCCTGTTTTCTGAACCTAACACAATTATGATCTTTTTTTTGCGGCAGGGACCACTTTCTCCCTTGCAATTTAGCTTACTTTAAGAAGGAGGATGTGAGTCTGAATCCCAGCACTGGCATTTGTTATCTGATGGATCATGGAATTAGACAAGTGCATTTAGTCTGTGGCAATGAGTGCAGATCAGAGTTATGGTCTCTGGCACTGGGGGGGCAGAAACCAGGAAAACTTTATTCCGGGGGGCTTGCCCTCAGCTGGCTTCACTTCTAAATCCCAATCTAGGTATAGAGCTAGGAAAAATGGGGAGAAGTTGTAAAGGGACAAATTTAGACAAGGACTCATTCCCCAATGATTAGAACTGTGCCTGAGAAGGAGTGGGTCTCTAGGAAGGCCCTTGGGTCTTCCTCAGTGGGAGTCTTAAAGCAAAGGCTTGGAGATCACTAGTAAGGACCGAGCATTTGCCTTCAGAAATGGTTTGGTCTGTAAGGTCCCTTCCAATTTTGAGATTCTTACTATCCACAATTTCCAGATGAGGAAATGGAAGCACAGAGAAAACAGGGTCACTTTCCCTCCAGTGTCCATTAGGCCTGAAGGAAAATACTTCTTTCTGACACACTCCAAACTTGATCTTTGTGTCAGAATTCGTTCTGGCTTCAGCTCTGCTTCTGGGCTTCAGGCCAGCTTGGTATCAAAGGCCCTTGTAGGATCAATTTATCAGCTCAAAAATGGCTCAGCTCGGGGGAACCCTTCCACTGCCTGCTGGTGATGTAATTCCCAGCAAGCTGGAATTTAGTCTGCGTGGTTTGGCAAAGGCTAAAAGAGAGAAGATGACAGACCTCGATTACAGCCTAGCAGTGCATCTCCGCTGTGGCCTGCTGGTCTGAAACCCCATGGTTGTCTTTTTTCAATTAGTTACTTAATGGTCTCTCTGCCTTCACTTTCTTTCTCTTTCTTCTTTTTGTGGATGGACACTACTTCAAACTTCTCTCTCCCTTCTCATCAATAGAGAAACTCAATGTGGGATGAAATAGAACTTGTATCCATTCATTTCCCAAACAAATGGCACAGTTTGTGACTTAGAATTCATCTGTTTGCCTCTGTTTATAAAATCAAGCTCACCAAGACATCTCTTTGAAAAGCACAGAATTGGACAAGGTTTTCAGGAAAAAATTCTGCCCTCATTCCACCATCTTGATTCTGCCCTCTGAAGAAGTTTTCAGAGGTGTAAAGTGTTTTCACTATGGAGATATGGAGAGACACCTTATACACCTTCTGAGCCTTTAAATCGTTCTTCCCATAGGCTCCTTGGTGGCCATGAACCACAGGAAAGATTGGAAACTGATTTCCAGAGAAAGGAAATGTCCCAACTAGTCAGTGGTAGAACTCAGATTGGACTCCCGACTCAGCTCCTCGAACTGGAAGGGTGTGTGATCCTCCCCACCCTGTGAAGTGTATCATTCAGCTATCATTTTCCATTTGATTTTTTTAAAACAGAAGAGAACAATAAGGTTCAGACAGGCTGAATGACTTTCCTTCCCATGGTCACTCAACAAGCATTTGGGATCTCAGATTGAAGTCTTCTCCCCTTCTCCCCCGTGTCTTTCACCTCTTCATCACCCAAGATGGGCCATTTTCCTGATGCTTCCTCACACAATTCTCTGAGGTTTTAGGGTTCAGAAGATCTTTCCTAACAACAATTCTGTGGAGTTGGTAGGGCCTACTGTGATCCCCATTTTACAGGTAAGAAACTGAGGCTCAGGGAAGAATAGGATGATATTCTAAAGTTCAAAGGGATCTTGAGGCTCACAGATTTTGAGTTGGAAAGGTCCTTAGAAGTCATCTAGTCCAGGTCTCCAATTTTAGAGAGGAGGACACTAAGGCTCAGAGGGGTTCAATAGCTTGTCCAAGGCCACAGAGATAGAACCCAGGTTTTCCTGACCATGCATCCAGTCCTTTGCACCTCTCACTGACCTGCTCGTCTGAACTTCCTAGAGACCATAGCCTGTTATGGCACGCAGAACTTGGCCTTCTGTCTCTTAAATGGAAGTCTCATCTCCCCCATGGATTGTGAACTGTATGAAGGCAGGGTCTGAGTCTCCTTCTCTTTTTCTAATTTATCCCCTCTATATTTTATTTGTACCTAGTTGCTAACAAATCATGTCCTTCATTAAACCACAAGCTCCAAGACTGGTTTTTGCCCTACTTCGTATCCTCATTATTTAGCACAACGCCTAGTTACATAGAAGTTGCTTAACAAGTGCTGGTTGGCTTGACTTGGCTTGTCTCAATCATAATGAACTTGGGTTGAGCCTTCTAGGTTCCTAGATTGAGGATGTGATTGATATGGGGAGGTTGCCGAAGTGGAGAGTGAAGGCCAATGGGGAAATGGATTCTCTTCATTGGGAAGAGATTGTACTTAAAGGCGACCTTTGACTCATTTCCTTTTTTTCACGTCTCTTCCAATTGGTGGCTAAGCCAAGTCCATCCTGTACAGTCTCTCCTATCCCCAAAGCCACCATGAAAGGATAGCTGATCAGCCAATCAATGAACATCGATAGAGCATCTCCTCTGAGTTAAGCCTTTGTGCAAAGCCCCCAGAGTCTTCAATGCTGCTTGTCTGAGCTATGTAATGGCCTCTTGACAGATGTCCCCATTTCTCCATTCTCTGCCCCCCTTAGTCTAGTTTTCACATTAGGTCAGAACAATCTCCCTTAGGTACATGACACTCCTCCACTCAAAAACCTTCCATGACTCCTATTACTTCTTATTCAAGTCCTCTCCTATCTGAAACCCCACTTTTCTTTCCAGTTCTCTCTCCTGTGATACTCCTCCATAGACTCTCTACTTAAACCATGTGGGATGACTTTTCCCTCCCACCTTCCCTCCACCCTCTTTCCACTCTGCCTTTGTTCTCACTGCCCCTCCTGCCTTGAACTTCCTCCTTCCCCTCTTTATTTGTGAACATCAGGAAGCCTCAGATTCCCTTGCTCAACAGCACCCTTCCTCTTTGCTTGAGCCTTTCTCATTATTTTGTCAGGAATCATTCTGATCTGCAGCTATCTGTGATAATGCTCTTCTACACTGGGAGCTCCATGAGGGTAAGGGCTGTGTCCGGCCTCAGCTGGGCTCTCTCCTCTGTGTCGTGGCAGGATATTGGGCATAGTAGGTGCTCGAGCCAGTTTGTGTCCTGAGGTGATGGGGAGGGCTCTGCTCTTCTCTGCTTTGGTGCCCTCCACTCTCCCTTCCCTGATTCCATCCCAAGAAGGGTTAATCAGATTGCAGAGCAGCCTCTTCTTGCAATGATTAGCAGTCACCCGATCCTCTCAACAAAGCTTTAGCTGCATTAGGAGGAAGGGAGAAAACAAACTCCCGGACCCCAGACTGAGCCGTGCCTGGAAAACTGACAGCTCAGTGCCAGGGAGAGACAGTTCCATCAGCAGCACGTCTTCCCCTCCGGAACCTGGGATGCTCACTCGGGGCCCTAATTCATTGCACATGGGCCTAGTCGGGCCTGGCTCCACCATGAGCAATGATGTGTGAGGGAGAGAGAGCACAGGCAGCCCTGGAGGATATGTGGCTGGACCACGGAAGGCCACGGACCCCAGGAGGCCATGGACCACGGGAGACCACGGATCATGGAAGGTCATGGACCTAAGGTGTCAGTCTTGCTTCTCCATGGATAGCCCCACCCATCCAAACAGTAGTAGGCCCTAAACTGGGGACATCTATCCACCCCCACTTCAAAACTAAAGAGGACCTTTGTTGACAGGGTATAGGCTTGGACTCTGAGAAGCTTTCTGTCATCCCTCACCCTCGGAGTCACTAGGCTGCATGTGGAGTCAGAAAACCTGGATCACTAAATAATCTTGAGTAAATCACATAAATTTTGTGCCTCAGTTTCCCCATCTGTAAAAAGAGAGAATTCTAAGATTTCTTCCACAATTCTATGAGCTGATGATTTTTTTTTAAAGAATCTATGATCCAAACAGTCTAAGATTCTATGATCATATTTCCAAGATTCTGTGATGCTAATTAAGATTTCTCTACGGCTCTTAAGTTTTCCAGTTTGCTCGTACCCTATGCTCCCTGTTAACAGGTTCTGAGAAGCTCTCCCTCATCTCTTACCTGAGGAGTCACTGGGCTGCATGGGGAATCAGGAAATCTGGTTTACTCTATAATCTTGAATAAAATACTTAGTTTTTCTGTGCCTCATTTTCCCCATCTATAGAAAGAGAAAATTGGACCCAGTGACTTCTAAGATTTCTTCCACAATTCTATGAACTGATGATTTTTTCAACAATCTATGATCCAAAGAGTCTAAGAATCTACGATTATATTTCTGAGACCAGATGATGCTAATAACTAAGATTTCTCTATGGCTCTCAACTTTGCCAATCTGCTCATGCCCCATGCTACCCCTACTACATTTAAATTGCCTCTTACAACAACTCTGTGAGGTAGGTACTATGATTGTTCCCATTTTACAGATGAGGGAATAGAGGCACAGGGAGGATGAATGACTTGACCAGAGTTACACAACTAGTAAATGCTGAGATGGAATTTGAACTCAGCTCTTCTTCATTCTAAGTTTAGAATTCTACTTTGTGAAAAATATTTAGCCCATTTGAGTGTCTAGGACTCACTGCACTCTGTGTAGGTGGAGAAAGTGGTCCCCAAAGCTTCTCTGATTTCTTTTTTTTAATAAGTAAGAAAATATGTCTTTTATTTTTACTTAAAAAGACAGCCTTGGTTTTTGGCTAAATGTAGAGGAATGAGCAGGGCTTTAATCAATTATGTCTGGCCATAATGGCAGTCAATTGCTCTGCTTTAGGCTGCATTATCATTGTCAAGAAAAGAGGAAAGGGGGAAAATCTGTGGAAAATTCATCTATACCTCAATAAAATATATACACATGGAACTTCCCCCATTCAAAATAATTAAAAGACTTAATGCTGGGCAATCTCCTGTGGAAAAAGGAGGAGATATTTAAATTATTTGATAGCTAGATTGTATTAATTTTTTTTTAAAAAGTAAGTTATCCTGGGTCCAACTCCTCTCTTCTGGCTCATATTTGAGTGACTATAAACCGACCAAGGTTCACACAGACCTTGGTTCCAAAGGAATGATGCTGGCACCTGAAAGACTCTGCTTTCTGATCTGCAGAGATGGGAAGGGGGTCTAAGAAGGCAAGACAACTTGGCTTTGGTGGGTCCCCAGTCTTTGGGAAACATCCTATGTGCAGCTGTGTCGCATGTGGAAGTTGACAACATATTCAGCATTAGTCCTTCGAGCTGAAATGGCAAAAGGCTCAAAAGGGTGGAAGGTAAAGGCGACCAGGCGTCTGACTGTGTGGTTGATGGGGCGACCCCCCAGGCCTGCCTGGATCTCAAACTTGAGCAGACCAGAATCCCGGGCATAGAACCTGATCGGGTGATCTTCACAAGTCTTGGGCCGCTCCATGACTGACACCCACTTATCATCATAGTTGAAGAGAGACAGATCGAGGTAGGGACTGCCACTGTATGACTGGGCGCTGATGGGGAGCTGACCAAGCAACCTCCGTACTGCCTCTGTATGTCCTCCATATTTTGCATTTACAATAGTGTCTTTAAATCGGTGCTGGATCTGCCTTGCAAAGTTGTTGCTAGAAGCTGAGCAGGGAAACTGAACAGCTTCACTATGAAGGGTAGCATTGAGGAAGAGGTCACAGAAATTCTCAAAGAGCTCCAGCAACTCATCTGAGGTGTTCTCAAACACTGCTATCACCTCTGTTGTCACCATATTGTACACAACAAAGAAGGAAGGCTGTGATGGATCCGTGACCCGTAGTGTCACTACATCTTCACTAGTGTACTTGATAAAGAGATGATTTTCATCTAGAAGCTACATCTTCCACATGCGTAACTGTCGTAACTGGTCAAAATACTGGAAGAAGCGCCTCTTGGCCATGGCACTAACCATCCTGCTCTGCCCGACGCCACAAGTATACCAAGAGTCGGTGTTTTAGGGAATTAATGAAGGGCTCCTTGTAGGGGTTGGCCATGCCCGTTTGACTGTCTCGCTGTACCTCAGGATAGACAGCTGACAGGGTGAGCAAGTCATCCTCATAGCAGAATCGACCAATGGTACGCACATCAATAAAGGTGCCCTCAGGAGTGACCTGGAAGACATGAATAGTCTGCTGCTGTACTGAAAGAATGGCTAGTATGTTCTTATATAAGTATAGCCCTTGATTATGGGACAAGATCACTTTACCACATTTGAATGTGTGAGTATCCCACAACCTGCCAGTGTGAAGATCAATGATGTGAAGGGAATAGTCCTCCAAAGGAGAGCGGGGATTTGGTGTCACTGACTCACTGTTGCGATATACTTCATAAAAAGGAGGGTGAGGCTCTTCAGGGAGATAGGCGGCTGAACCTACAATGACACAACAGCAGTCATCTGTGAAGAGGCTACAGTCACGATTTAAATGTTCACCATTAGCAGCTACATTGGTGATATGCAGCAAAACAAAGAAGCGTTCAAAGAGTCGGCCTCGGATGTTGACTGACCTCTGGTCGTTGCCATTGGCCAAAATTTCACCCTCATAACCCTTCAGTAGGTCCTCTGCTGCTTGGAAGTCTTGGTACTCATAAATCTCCAGTGATGTCTGGTCTGAAGAAAAGGCAATAAAGAAGCGTCCATCAGGTGAAAATTTTCACAGGAAGCAAGGTGGCTTTTCCACATTAACCACGGTATAATTGGGGAAGACGTTCTGGTGGAAAACTCGAACTTGGTGCCAATGGGTACCAGCCTTGCCTGAACTGATGCGCCGACGCTCCAAGCGATGGATAACATTTTGGTTCTGGATTCTTCGAGGTTTGATTGTTGGGACATCATGATCCATCATCACAGCATCTTATTTCCGACCGTCCCGCGCCCCCTGTCGTGCCGGTCTCATGGGGCCGGGACGAGGGGATCCCCAGGCTACGTTGGCCGTGCTCCGACAGCCGTCACAGCAGCCGCCGCCATGTTGCCACTGACGCCGGCAACTGGTGACAACGGCCGGCCCAGCTTCTCTGATTTCTCCAAATATCTGTCCCCAATTTATGGGGCTTCCTGAGGACTCACCAACACCAGCACTGGCCTTTTCCCAGTTTCTCTTTGTCTCCTTGAACTCCCCTAGAAATGAAATGCATTTGGTCCTATTTTTTTAATCGCTATTTATGATCCAAGGATACGAACAATTTTCAGATGAAGAAATTAAAACTATTTTTAATCATATGATCACTATTGATTAGAGAAATGCAAATTAAGACTATGAGATACCACTTAGACACCTGTCAGATTGGCTAAGATGACGGAAAAAGAAAATAACAAATTTTGGAGGGGATGTAGGAAGACTGGGACACTAATACATTGTTGGTGGAACTGTGAATGGATCTAACCATTCTGGAGAGCAATTTGGAACTATGTTCAAAAAGTTATCAAACTTTGACCCAGCAAGTGTTTCTGTTGGGTCTATATCCCAAAGAGATCTTAAGGGAAGGAAAGGGATCCACATGTGCAAAAAATGTTTGTGGCAGCCCTTTTTTTAAAGGCTAGAAACTGGAAACTGAATGGATGCCCATCAATTGGAGAAAGGCTGAATAAGTTATGATATATGAATGTCATGGAATATTATTGTTCTATAAGAAACGATCAACAGGATGATTTCAGAGAGGCCTGGAGAGACTTATATGAACTGATGCTGAGTGAAGTGAACAGAACCAGGAGATCATTGCACATGACAACATCAATATTATACAACTATCAATTCTGATGAATGTGACTCTTTCCAACAATGAGATGATTGATGCCAGTTCCAATGGTCTTGTGATGAAGAGAGACATCTACTCTCAGAGAGAGTGTATGTGAATCACAACATAACATTCTTACTCTTTTTGTTGTTGTTCGCTTGCATTTGTTTTCTTACTCATTTACTTTCTTTTTTTATCTGATTTCTCTTGTGCAGCAAGAGAACTGTATAGATATGTTTATACATATTGGATTTAACATATATTTTAACGTGTTTAACATATATTGAATTGCTTGCCATCTAGAGGAGTGAATGGGGGGGAAGGAGGAGAAAATATGAAATACAAGGCTATTCAAGAATCAATGTTGTCAAATTATGCATGCATATGTTTTGAACATAAAAAGCTTTATAAAAATCACTATTTATTTGTTTAATCTTAATACTTATTTTAAAAATTAGAGTTTCAAATTTTATCCCTTTCACATAGCCCCCACCCATTGAGAAGGAAAGCAATATGATATTAATTATACATACACATTTAGTTTTTTATCAAACTTTCTTCCTTGGACATTGAAGCACCTGAGCACTCTTAGGTAGGGAGACCAGGGAAGGAGGACTAGAAAGGGAGAAAGGACTTTGAAGGTCATGTTGAGTAATCAGAAGGCAAAGGACTTTAGAACAGAGAATGTCAAAGTCTGATGGGGCTTAGATATAAAATAGAGATTGTCAACTCTGGGACAGACTTTGAAACATAGAATGTCAGAATTGGGAGACCCCTTAGAACAGGAGATGTCAGAGCTGGAAAGTCCCTTAGAACAGGGAATATTCGTGCTTGAGAGTGCCCTTAGAAGTTTTCTTCTTTCCTTATTTACAGATGAGGAAACTGAGACCCAGAGAAAGAAGTGATTTGTCAATAACTAGCAGCATCAGATTTTGAGCCAACTCTGGACCCCCATTTTCTCCATTTGATTTTCTTGTGCCTGGCATAGTGAGTTCTTGCAACGACTGCTGATAGAGGGGGTGTGTTACTGTCCAGCAGGGGCAGAGCTGGGCACGTCAGCTGTCTGGTTCCTGCTGCCTCTTGGAGCCCTGCCTGTCTGTCTAGCCAACTTCAGGGGCCTGCAAGGTCTCTGGGGCAGTGATGCCATTATTGAAGGGTTGATCTCCCTTATTAGGAGGGATTTGTTGGTTCAAGGCAGAAGCTTAGCGGCTTAAGCTCAGGTTGAGATATCAAGACAGGTTTTGTCCCTGAGGAGCTGACTTGGCACTCGAGGCTTCCCAGGGGCTGATCCAGGGTAGGTCATGCAGTGGGAGGGGCAGGGGCTTCCAGTTGACACTGAATTTGACTGACACAGGATGGGATGAAATGGAAGACATCTCTAGGGAACCTTAGGGCAGGTTACTATATTCTGCTTGTGATTTCCATTATCTACAATATAAGGGTCAAACATCTCATCCCGGCATTCAAGGCCCCCAAATCACTGATCCCAAATGAGTTTCCACACTCCTTCTTCCAATCTAATAATACTAGTAGAAGCTAGCCAATTTCCAAAGCACTTTTTTGACCACAATTCTGAGGGAGGGCCAAGAAAGGATCATTTCCCCCTGTTTTTCAGAGGAGAAAACTGAGGCCCAAAGACAGGCAGATGACTTACCAAAACTAAATAGTAGTGAATTGATGGAAGAGTAAGGATTAGAGTTCATTGTAACATCCACCTCTGAAGCTTCATCCTAGGCTGGAGGTGAGTCTGGGTGGCTAAAGCCTCTGCTTGCAGGTACCTGGTAGGTCACAGAATCCTTGATCTGGAGTTGGAAGGAACCATGGGGTCCAAAATTTTTATTTTACAAATGAGCAAAGGGAGACTCAGAAAAGGTAAATCACTTGTCCAGGGTCACATAGCTATTAAGTGTCTGAAGCAGGATTTGAACTCAGATTACTTGACTTCCAGCCTTGTGTCATGTCCATTAAGTCATTCATTCATTCATTCATTCTCTTTCTCTCTCTCTCTCTTTCTCTCTCTCTTTCTTGATCTCCCTCCACCCTCTTTCCCCCTCCCTCCCCAATGACTGCATGTCTGTTGTTTGGGAATCAAGTAATCAATAAGTGCATTAAACATTTATTAAGCCCCTGGTACATACCAGGAACTAGGTATACAAGCACAAAAGTGAGACATTCCTACTTTCAAGTAAGCCACATTCTACTGAGAGAAAACAAACACTTATTAAGTGCCTACTATGTGCCATGAACTATGTTAAGCACTTTACAATTGTTATTTCATTTGATCACAAATGGAGACTCAACAGGCATGTGCCTGTATATAAGTATATGCAAAATGGACATGTAAATATATACAG
The DNA here is from genome assembly GCA_023553655.1 of Myrmecobius fasciatus. NCBI lineage: Eukaryota > Metazoa > Chordata > Mammalia > Dasyuromorphia > Myrmecobiidae > Myrmecobius > Myrmecobius fasciatus. The sequence continues at coordinate 25,652 of JAJPUD010016519.1, forward strand.
TAGGTGCTTGTTAAATGTTCATTTTCATTTGGACATAATGGCCTTTAAAGTGTTTTACCTGTGTCATCTTGGGATTCCATCACCTTCTCCAGGATGCTGTGCAGTATTAGAGCTGCCCATGAGGAAGAAGAGGTTCTCAGAAGCCAGATCTGGAAGAAACCAAAGCTGTATAATCCAGGAAAAATGAGAAATAATTTCTGGTGGGGTGGGGATGCTTGTGATCCTTTAGGGTGGCCCACCAAAGGATGTGCTTTTGGGAAACAAGATGGATTGGTCAAACACAGCTTTTTGTTTCCCATCCTGTGACTTTCTTTTTCTTCCTTCCTTCCTTCCTTCCTTCCTTCCTTCCTTCCTTCCTTCCTTCCTTCCTTCCTTCCTTCCTTCCTTCCTTCCTTCCTTCCTCCTGTCTTTCATTTCTTTCTTTCTTTCTTTCTTTCTTTCTTTCTTTCTTTCTTTCTTTCTCTTCTTCATCCTTTTGTCTGGATTATACAGCTTTGTGTTTGTAATTTCAGCTCCCAGCACTGTACCTGGCACATAGGAGGTACTTAATCAATGCCTGTTGTGTGAATGAATCCTCCCCTTTCCCTTTAAACACTCTACACTATGACCAAATCAGGCTACTGCACAGAGGCTGAGACTGAATCAGGAAGACCTGAGTGTGCATCTCATCTCAGATGTTGCTAGCATCCGTGTAACTCTGAGCAAATCACTCAATTTCTTTGAGTTTGTTTCCTCATCTATCAAATGGGTACAATAACAGAAATACATCCAGTCTCTTGTCAAGACCTTGTCACTTTTACCTTCCTTACATTTCTTGATTATATCCCATTCTCTTCTCTGATGCCCCACCTTAGTGCAGGTCATCACCTCACATCTGGATCAGCAAAAACTGCTGAGAAGGGAGAGTCTGTCTATTTCTAGTCTTCTCAATCCAATCTATCATCCATCAGCTATTAAAGTGACTTTGCTAAAGTGCAGTTCTGATCTTGTCACTTCACTATCCAATAAACTCCAGTGGCTCCCTATTGCCTCCAGAATCAAATATAAACTACTATGCTTGGCATTCAAGGCCTTTATAATCTGTCCTCCCCCATATTCTTACACTTCCCACCCTCCCACTCCACTCTCCTCCTCTGCAATTAAGTGACACAAACCCCCTAGTTGTTTCTTGACTGTGAAAGCTCCATCTCCACACTCTAGGCATTTTCTCTCCTGCCTGGAAGGCTCTCCTGCCTCATCTCCCAGGCTTTCCTGGCTTTCTTTAAATCCCTGCTTAAATCCTTCCTTCTCCAGGCAGCCTCTCCTTCTTCCCCTTCATGCTAATGTTTTCCCTCTGAGATTATCTCCAGCCCATCCTGGCTATGGCCTATTTGAACACAGCTGTTTGAATGCTGTCTCCTTCATCAGATTGGGTGCTAGTCCCTTGAGGGCAGGGGCTATCTTCTCCTTTTCTTTGTATCTCCAGAACAGTATATAGTATGCAGTAGGTGCTTGTTAAATGCTCGTTTTCTGTTGGACAGGATGGCCTTTGAAGTGTTTCAACTATGGCATTCTGGGATTCCACAACCTTCTCCAGGATGTTGTGCAGTGTTAGAAGCTTCTGGGAGGATGAGGAGGTCCCCAGAGGCCAAAGGTGTATAATCCAAACACAAGAAGGAATAAGCTCTGGGGCAGCCATGTTCTCCTGTATGAAAGATGACAGGGGGCAGATCTCAGAAGCCAGAGCCTGGAGCAGAGGATAATGGGAGTTTCCATGATGCATATTCATCTCAGCATAAGGAGTTCCTGCTGAAGATGACTTGTCTAACATCAGGCTGGGCTGTTTTGTGAGGTAGTGAGCTTCCTGTCACTGGAAGAACTTTTAATAGCTGGAGGACTACCTTGTCAAGGCCTTGTCCAAGGTGACTCATACTTCACATAGGATCTTCTGAGATCCTTCTAGAGCCAAGATTCTAGTTTTCTGATGAGTCTATAAAATTCTAGGATTTCTAGATTTCAGGTTCTAGGATCTCAACATTATAAGGGTTGATGGGGTGGGCAGCCCTTTCCCACACTCACTCTGGCCCAGGTTCCTTCAAATCATAAACCTGATTTGGTTTTGGTCCTAACACCAAATGACGAATGTTCTGCTGATCGTCCCTTGGAAAGCTCTCCAGGGACCAATATTCCCATCTCACCCTGGGCAGTGGTAGCAGGAACGCCTCCTGCGATGGGAACATTCCTTTGAGCTCTTGGGTGCTTCCCAGAAGATGGGTGGGAGGTGCCAAAGGCATGAAGGGAGGTGCAAACAGCCTTTGGTTAATTAAAGTCAACTCAACTTTGTTATTCTCTCCTCCTCTCTTATTACCAGGGTTTATAATTCTCTTATACAGAGTCCTGTGGGGTCATAATGGGGACTGGGCAATAGGGTTAGCCCCTGGCAGTCTCCCCAGAGTCCAGGTTCTGCCTTCAATTTCCTGGAGGGATGATCTGATCCCTAGGACCACTGGAGACCTCCAGGGGAAGGAAAACCTCTTATCCAGGCCCTAATGAAGCTTTTATTGACAATAGCAGAATTGATCACATTTGCTAGCTCTGCAAAGCACTTTTGCTGGCTGGATTTTCATGATGGGGAGCTCATTACTACTTGTGGCAACCCCTTTCATGTGGGGATGGCTCTACTTGTTAGAGGCTTTTTCTGATTTTAAACAGATCCTTTCTGAAATATCCTCTGTGTTCTTGCCCTCCTTTACTCTTGGTCTTGCTCTGGATCCAGGCCACGCCCATCTGATTCCTTCTTCATAGGTAGTCCTTCAGATGTCTTTCAAGTGTCCATGAAGTACAGGACTTGGAAGGCCTGGGCGAGAATCCTCTCACTCACTACCTGTGTGAACCTGGCTAGTCTCTTGGACTCAGTTTCCTCATCTATAAAGTGAAAAATTGGCCTCCATGATCTCTAAGATCTTTGTCCATCCGGATATCCAATTCAGGGACTTGAAGGCAGCCCTCACATCCTGCCTGAGTCTTTAGGCCAAACATCCCCTCTTCCTTCAACTGACACTTAGCAGCAGTCATGGATGGACTCTGGGCCTTGCCTTGTCCTGGCTGCCCTTCTCTGGTTCTTCAAACTTCTCAACATGTTCCTTAGGTATGGCGCCCAGAAGGAGGAGAACTATGCTTGGCGTGGTCTGACCAGGGCCAAAGAGATCAGAGTTCTTGTCTCGATAAGTCTGCACTCAACTTTTTCTAAGTGGACAGGGATGGATGGTGGATGGATGAATGGAACCTAGAATGTCATCAGCAAAGGGATGAGATAGAGAGGGTCAGAGCAACCAGCCTGAATAACAATAAAGTTGTATGTGTATATATGCATGTATATAAGTTTGCATGTATACACAGGGCTGTACAAGTGTTTGTAGGTATACACACATGTGTACATGTGTCTGTGGGCATACACATGTGTATTTGCATGTATGCATGTCTAAATTGCATTTCCACATGGAGAGGGCACATTGGTAAAGCTTGGTTGGTAAAAATCCTGAAAGGTTAAGTGATTTATCTATCACAAAGCAAATTAATGGCAAGAAAGTTAAATTAATAAGCATTTAGTAGATGCCCACTGTTTTCCAGGCACTGTGCTAAATGCTGGGGATACAAAAAAACCAAAGATGGTCCCTATCTCAAGATGCTTACAGTCTAATGAAGATGACCTTGTCCTCATGAGGGACACAGGGATATGAATAAGCACATCTAAACAAGTCATACATAGCATGAATCAGAGAGGGAAGCCACTGGTGTTAAGGGGATTGGGGAAAGGTATGTAGGAGCAGGTTTTAGGGGACCTTGAAGGAAGCCAGGGAAGGGGGAAAGTGGAGATGAGGAAGGAGGGCTTTCCAAGCTTAGGATGAGAATTTCATTTGTGGTCAAGCTGAGAGTCCAGAATAAGTTTCCTGAGTCTCAGATCAGCTCCTTCCTTCTTTGAATCCTTTCTCCTAAGAGATTATTCCTCAGATACTTGGGGCCTTGAAGACCTCTTCCTGGTCCCCTGTCTCTTAAACCACTGAAAGGAGCTCCATTCTGTTCTCATGGTAACTCCTGCATGTCCCAGCATCCCTGGGTTCTTTCCCTAATTGTTTAGCACAATCCCAAGCATATGGATGCCTGGATGCTTGTAAATATTCAGATCTTTGACTATTCCTGGTTGCCAGAAGATACCTGCATCCTTTGCACTGGACCACCTGACCAGGTAGCAGCATTTCCCCTGATTCTAGAGTTCACTCTGGTCTCTTTCTTCTCTGACCTCTGCTATAGCAGAGTACCAAAGGCTCATGGAACATGGATCTGGAAGATGCTGGCCCCAGGCCCGTGCACCTTCTGAGGCTAGGTCCTTGTCTGATGGTGGGAGATGACAGTGTTAGACCAGACCCCTGTCTGGGCTTTCTTTGCTAATAGACACATTTCCTTTCCTAAGAACCCGGAAACCTAGAGTGTTTTATTCCCTCAGCCCTCAAGCATGGAAGGAAAGAAGGCAAGATTATTTTTCTGCCAAAAATCTTAACACCAGACTTCTTCCATGGGCCTCCCAGCAGTCCATGTGGAGATCCCAAAGCAGCATCTACTAGACAAGTACACAAGGTCTTCCTTCCTGGACTGTCCCTCCTCCCCAGAATGTTGACCAGTAGAGGAGTTGCCTTCTCTTTAATTGTCAGAGAAATCACTTGCCTAAATATGATAGACACCTAGGTGGCACAATGGATAGAACATTGGCTGTGAAGGTAGGAAAACCGAGTTCAAATCCAGCCTCAGACACTTATCTGTGTGACCCTGGACAAGTCACTTAATCCTGTTTGCCTCAATTTCCTTATTTGTAAAATTAGTCGAACGCTCCAGTATCTCTGCTAAGAAAACCCAAATGGGGCCATGGAAAGTGGGACAGGATCCAAATGACAGAATAACAACAATAAAGAGGGAGGCATGATCCATAATCATGAGACTAAGTCAGAGACATAAAGGGATTTACCTATGGTCAACATGCCTAATATAATCAGATATAGAAAAGAGTCAAATTTAGATCTTCCTGCTCCAAGTCCTGAGTCTTCCATCCACATCAGGAGCTTCTCTTGATGTCCTCCTCTCTATTCTTAATTCTATTATCACCCAACTGGGCTCTGGTTATAACCTTCCCCAGCTCCCATCAAGTCTCAACTAAAATCCTGCCTTCTCCAGGGAGCCTCTCCTGGTCCCACTTAATGCCAGTGCCTTCCTTCTGTCAATTTTCTTCAGTTAATCCTGTCTACAATTTATAGTTATTTGCATATTAGTCTGTGAATTCCTTGAGGTCAGAATTGTCTTTGCTTTTCTTTGTTTCTCTAGGACTTAGTGAAAAGCCTGATGTAAATTTGGTGCATAATAAATGTTTATTGACTGTTTGACTTCTTGATGGTCCATTAACTTTTCACACTCTCCCTCCTTTAATCCTTTCTCCCCTCACTTTCAGAACTCATCCTGCAGCTCTTCTGCTCTGGGTCTTCTTATGGCCTCCTGATATCATTGATCTTTTTTGAGGATGAAGGATGAACAACAACAATAATAATGGCCTCCTAAGTAAATTTCATACTCTTTGCCTGACTTCCTGGTCCTCCTCCTTTTTTTTCCAGCCTCACCTTTTGGTGATTCCCCTGAAGATAAAGTAAACAAGAGCATAACCAGACAAAACAATGTCCTCACCTTTTACCTGGGCCCCCTATCCTGTGCCTCTATTTTTGCTCACTCTGCTCCCCTTCCCCAGAATGTCTTCTTTCTCCTTTTCCTGTTGAAATCTTGCCCATCCTTTCTTTCTTTTCTTTTTTTTCTCCCAGAGGCAATTGGGGTTAAGTGACTTGCCTAGAGTCACACAGCTAGGAAGTGTTAAGTGTCTGAGATCAAATTTGAACTCAATTCCTCCTGACTTCAGGGCTGGTGCTCTATCCACTGCTTCACCTAGCTGCTCCTTGCCCATCTTTTCAATTCCAGCTCAAACGCGCCTTCTCTACTATAAGTAGTGGATATTCTCTCCCAGTCAAGGAAATGGTTAAGAAGTAGAGATTTCATAGGGAGGGGTCCAGGAAAGGTTAATAAAATTGGAGCTAGGAGACCATCTAGGCCAGTCCTTTCATTGTATACATGGGGAAATTAAGGCTCAAACTTTCCTAAATTCATAGAGTGGGTGGGATATGACCCAGATTCTCAAATTCTGAATCAGTGCTCTTTCCCTTGGAAATAATGTGTTCAAGTCTCCCAAAGGCTGAGGAGTTGAAGAAGTATCAAATTTGTTCTGTCCCTGGAGGGCAGAACCAGGAGTGCCTGAGGGCAGGGAGAAAGAAGCCCCCTGAGGCCCGAGGCCAGGAAGAATTTTCTGAGCTTGAAGGGCTGTCCCAGAATGGCATAGTGTAGTCTCAGGAGGTAGTGAGCTCCCCGTCCTCCTCAGGGACTCAATGACTCTTCATTAGGGAGTTGATAGAGGATTACAATCTATTCTATCCCTGAGGGAAGGACCTTCTAACTCCTCCATCCTGAGGTTAAATGAGATAGGGCTAATGGGCTGGACCAATTATGGTCACACTCCCCACCCTGGCTCCATTCTGGGCCACAGAGAGAAGCCTGGTCTCTGTCTGACTGGGGATCAGGGATAGCTTGGTCACCACTAACGAAAATAGATGGAGTGGAACATTTGCACGCGGCAGCTTAGCTCCCCCTCAAGCCGGGGGAGGGGGAGGTCTGCAGACAGCAGCTGACGCCTGCTGAGGAGAGTTGGGGGGGTGGGCTCTCCCTTCCTTTCTCGCTCCCCCCAACTCTTTCCCCGGTAGAGAGTGGAGGTTGGGGGCTGGGGTATGGGAGTGAAGGGGGCGCAGGAGGTTATGGGGTGGGGTGGGAGGGATGGACAGGAGAAAATGCCTTTTCCAGATTCAGGCCCAGGGCCCTCCCATGTTGACATGCCATAAGTTTTAATGAGAAATTTGGAGTATTTGTGGGGGAGCGGCTGGCTTTGTGTACACAGATGCTGCCCTGGCCATCATGGGAGGAGAGAGAGAAGGGGGGGGGCAGCCTCTTCCCTGGCCTGGCCCACAGTCCGGGACAGATTCCTCTCTGGACAAAAGGAAACTTTTGGACTGGCTCACCTTTGACCTTACTGCTATGCTGTTTGCCTTGGCTGGCCCTAGGACCCTGTGCAGATATTAAAGTCAGTGTGCATGCATGTGTGTAGTATGTGCAATATGTGTGTATGGACAAGTGTTTAATTGCAATGTATTGTAGGGTGTTTGTGTAGCAATTCATGTCCGTGTACTATGTGAGTGCATGCATGTATATTGCACCATATGCATGGTGTAGCTTGCACACACATGTCTATGCATATGTGTACACACCAGGTTCATATGTGCATATGGTATGAGTGCATGCATTCACACGTGAAGCATGCACACATGTGTAATATGTGCATTGCAGTGTATATATGCACACGTGCACTGCATGTGTAAGCACATGTACAGTGTGCATACCTACATCACTTATTTGTGTGTGCATAAATTTGCAAGTGCATGCATGTATATGTGTATGCTGTGCACATGTATACAGCATGCTTGCACATTTACTGTGAGTGCATACATGTATATGTGCATGGGTAGTATGTGTCAGTAAGAAAAGCCAACAGCTTCCCCATCTAGTGCCCCAGAAATCTGCCTGGATGGGAGTGGGGTGTATCTCAGAACCTGCTTTTCCTTAGCCCTTCTGCCCTTGTGGAATCTAGACTTTGAGGCTCCTAGGCTCTGGGAAGATGGAGGTAGGGTTTAGGCTTGCAGCGGGTTCCCACACTCTCAAGCTGGAGCATCTTGGAAATGCTGTTTCTTTGCTTCTAGAAAACAGAGGATCCAGATTTAGGAAAGGGCCTAGAGATCAGCTCCCTCATCTTAAGTCACAGCCAAGGTCACTAGCAGCCCATTCGCTGTTCCCTTGGTGTTGATAGGTTACTGCTTCAGGCTGGCAGCTCACAGCATCCTGGACTGGTCTTTTGCTGGGTGTGACAAACAGGAGACAAGCCCTGCCCATGAGGTGGAAGGGAGGAGAGGGGGAAGGGCTGGAAAGAATTCCCTGGAAAATGAGTGAATACACAATGCATACAAAACATGCACTGTGACATCATAACTGAATACACAATGCATACAAAGTAACTGTGACATCAAAAATACATACACATT
>JAJPUD010016520.1:0-33856 GCA_023553655.1 Myrmecobius fasciatus
GAAAAGACCAACTTTATCAAATTAGCTTGTTCATCACAAGTTCCAAGTAGCCTTATGATTACAAAGAATTTTTCATGAATTTTTTCTGGTCATTAAAAACTTGATATGAGCCTACCCTTTACCCCAAATCCAGCTCTAATAAGAAAGTAGCTAGTATTATGCTTGAAGAGGATTGTTGAAATGCTAGTGCAATTCAAGAGTTTATTGATCATTACATTTTCTCTGAGTTCTTTCCCATGCTAACACATATTTGACTTACGATGAAATTGAGTCTCATTCTATCCAATAATTAACTAAATAGTTCCTGGCCTTGTGCAACATACAGGTAATTTCACCATGCTATTCTTTTCTATAGAGTTCCATCAGAGCCAAAATTAAATAATCCTACCTCTTCAAGGACATTGTGGGTTTCACAGAAGTAGAAAATGTATTATGATGTTTTCAAAAAATTTCCCTTAAATATTATCAATCCTATCTTTTTCTTAATCACTTGCAGTTGGTTTCTTCTTTTAGAAATTTTTAAATGGCTAGATTTTTTAACATTTGTTTTTAGGAATTGTCCTGTAGAATATGCTGTAATTTGAATTCAACATAGAGACCTTTAAATGCAATTTGGAAATAGGATATCAATTTTTTTTTCATATTACCTTGATTTAGATTTTGACTTTGAGAATAGGTTTCTGTAATCTCATCTGAGTTCTCCCATTTCTATATGCAGCTTTTTGTCTGAGAATGTGCCTGTTAATATAGTTATGCCTATAATGACCTTTCATGCTCACATATTTCATAAATTCAATAGGAAACACTAGTAATGTAATTACCTGTAATTTGCACTTCTCTTAATAGTTCTACAATATATTTGTAATTTGTAATGATGATCTTTTTTTTTTAGCAGCTCAAGTTGTTTCTCCTCAGTCTACTCCAGCCAGTGTTGAAAATAAAAATGATGTGAGCAGAGAAAACAGCACTGTCGATTTTAGTAAGGTAAATAAGTTATTGGTTTTGTTTTCATTTTTATTTGGGGAGCATATATAAACAAGTTTATTTTCCTCTAAAAGTTGACAAATCATATTCCAAATAATTTTTGTTAATATGTGTTGTTTTTAATAAACAGTATTTCATTTCTCAGCCAAAACTTGGTGTTTAATTGCAGACAATAGTAGCATTTTATTCACAATGTAAGGATTTGCTAACTCCCTCTCTGCCATAAATATACAAATTTATGTATCAGATTTCAGCTATTGAGAAAATGTCTCTTTCAATTAAAAGAATATTTTTTAATCTAAAAGAGTTTGAAGACTAGACCCTTTCCCCATAGGGTGGTGCCACCTTTTATATATTTATATGGATATAGATATATTTACATTTATATTTATATGTATATGCATATATGCTCATGTTGTACACATATATGCCTGCAATGGTGCATAGTGGATGAGTAATTCTGCCTTCAAGACTTGCCTCTGCCACATAATAACTATGTGGGCAATTAACTTAATTTTTCATTGCTCCCAAGTAACTAAGACTTAAAATAAAACACTTGACCATCTGCATTATCAAAGGGGACTTCTTCAATTGTCCTCTGCACCAATGAAATCAGAGATTTGAACAAAACACCAAAATTTACCCATTTACATATGTGTATGTGTGTACATACATTTGTGCACATATATTCGTATAACTCTTCTTAGAATGTCTTTTAAGTATTTTTTTCTCACATATTTGGAAAAAAAGGAGAAAAAGAAAAAAAATCCAAATGAATGCATCAGTTTTACACAGAGGCATACTCTAACATGTCAAGCATGACTTGCTGCATCTGAACATACATTACTTCTCTCCTGGCAAAAAGGTGATGGACTTAATTTGTAGAATATGACTCTCAGTTTTGGACATAGCTAATATGAAAATTTGTTTAGTTTAGTTTGACTTGTAATTTTTGTTACAAAAGTTTTGTTGGAAGTTTTTTTCCTGGTGGGTAAGGGGAGATGGGAGAGATAGAAAATAAATGCTTGTTAACTGGAAAAATGGCATTGAAATTTAAAAGTAAATGGGGGAAGGGTAGGGGAAAGGGATGAGGTAAGGAAACTTATTTAACTCAAGCTTTTAACAAAACTAATCCGGAGCTGCTTTATGGAATCTGGAATGTGTCTGCTAACCAGCCTAACTGATCCAGGTCTAGTTCCAAGCATATAAGTTCTTTCTGTTTCCTGGCTGAGTATCCACAGCAGCATATTATACCAGCTGAAGTCTGTTAATTGTGTGTGCAGGGACTGGGAGGCCAGCAAAAAGGGCATAATAGTCCATGTGGGATGAAACAAAAGCTTGAAAAAGGACCTCCACATCAGCAAGAGAGAGAGGTGAGGGTGTACTCTGGATCCATTTCTACAGTAGTTAAAAGCATATTTCACCATATGGAGACACATGGTTCTAAAGTTAGGCTAGTATAAATTTATTCCATCCATCAGTTTTTTAAGCTGTTTTTAAGACATTTTGCATCTTCATTCATCTGACAGCTGGAATAGAATTACTGTCTCAAACAGACGTACACAGAATTCAAATAACATTTCTGGTACCTGAAACAATGAGAATAGTAGCACTAACTGCTTTACTTTATAAAGACTTTCACAGTGTATCAAGGTCACATTTTTTTAAACCAGTGCAGAATAAAATAAACCAAATTGTTCTGCCTTCCCAAGAAATCACTTTAAAAAAAAATTTACCTTTGTAACCCTATGTCCCTGTCTTCATGTATCTTTTTTCCTAAAAAAAATTCCATCATGTCCTTATTTGAAAAAAAAAACTTTCATATTGAAAAAACTATAGGTAGCAAATTAGAAAGATTTGTATCCACCTTTGTAACCCTATGTGTTGTTAAGAAGTTGTAGTTAGATAAATTATAAAAGCAGACCTACTTTCCATTAACCTTTTCCATATATATGTACTTATATTGATATTTCTTAGAAAATCCACTTTTTTCAATGATCTTTCCCATTTCTTAAAAAGTAGGATTTAAGTGGTTAAAGTCAAAGTTAAATAATTATTACTTAAAAAAAAATATTTTATATCAATGTCAATCAAGTTGCAGTCTAAGCCTCTTGTTTTTCTGTCCTACTGAAAAGATTTTAGATTAAAATTCCTATGAGGTTCTGCCTTATTTACATCCTTATGAAGAACTTCAAAAATATTAAAAATACTTTTTTGCTTTTTAATCAGGAAAAATAGAAGGCAAGGGCAACAGTTATCCCTCACTTCAAAAATGCCTACTATCCACCCATTACAATATGATTTATTTCTAATTTCTTTGGTTCTTAATAAACACTCAGTCTTGTTTAGATTATTAAAAGTTTTGGAAATTTCTCAATCAAGTTATCAATTTACTTGGAAATTCTTAACATTTTAGTTCATTGTATATTAGTATGAAATTCCTCCATAGAGCTCATATTTGTAGTTCCAAAAGTTATGAAAAATATAGTTTCTCTTTAAAATCTTATAAAAACAAACTGGATTCCAAAACTTCTCATATTACATACCCATGTTATTTATTTACATGATTTTTAGCATTGCAATTGAGAACAATATCATATATGTAATTTACAAGATGGTAGCAAACAGAATCTTATCTGTCCATATAAATGTGATCTTTTAAAATGCATGTTAAAAATATTGAATTTTTTTCCCCAAAATCAACACTATAATAATAAATTATTCCCACATTTTTTAAACACAATTAGTTTTTTTCTCCTTTATAGTAACCCTCAATGGCCCTAAATATTGGGTTTCTACAGGAACACAGGATATCATCAGTCTGCATTAAAGTATGTAATTAGCTTTAAAAATATTTTTAAATTACCTAATGTTAAAGATGGAAAACACTTCAAATATCATCTAGTCTTTCATCCTCATTTTACAGGGGAGGAGACTGAACCCCAGAGAATGAAGTCCCTTGTTAAGAACTATACAGCAAATTAGTGGCAGAGCTGAGACTAGAACTCATACTGACCCCTTGAGTTTCTGGTTGGAGTCCTTTCTAATATAATGCATATTTTCACAAAAAGTTTTTTTAAACCCAATTCACTCTTCCCTACTCCCTCTGAAATGAACAGTGAGGATTTAAAACTTTCTTTCCAATTTTCTAAACATTTTCTCTACCACACCACAGTACAGAGTGTGCTTTCAAAAGAATGAGGTCAAGTATGTCAACTAGTATTCCTGTACTCTTAGGTCTCTTTTTTAGTTTTACTATTAACCCACTTCCATGATCAGTATGCAAAATGACACAGCCCTAGCCCAGATGAAATATTTCCCAAATTAATGGGACATTCTTATCATCTCTGTTCTCAAACTGTAGCAAAATATCTGTAGCAAATTCTCCATGCTCTTTAGTATACAAAATCTAGGAGAATGAATGTAAATCTTGATTGAAAGGGGACCCAAAGGAAAAAATATGTCCTTTTATCAAGGACATATCTAGATCAGATGCTAGTAATTAATTAGGTATTTTCAGGGGTATACCTGCTTTTGGACCATTCTAGAATAACCTCCAGGACACAACTCAATTCCCAAGATTATTTTAGGCTTTAGCTGTGACAATAGGCAGTCACAGAATTAATTTAAGAACACTTTCTTAAACCAAATTCAGTTCAAAACAGAGTATCATATGCTTTTCCAGGAAGTATGAACATAATTGACTCATTTTTATAATCAAAAAACACCTTCAGAGATGTAGAAAGAAATGATGGACATATGCATTTTAATATGTTCCTTTAAGAATCAAAATAGGAACCAGTACATGGCCCATTCAATAAAGATCTATTTATTATCTACTGGAGACACAAAAATGAGAGAAAGCATCAACCATAATCCAACAGTCTCTGCCTTGCAGGAGAATACATTTTTCAGAGGGAATATGACATCAAAACATAAAAATATAACCAAACTTGTAGGGGAAAGTACTAAGAAGTAAAGATTTAAAAGAAACGCTTCCCTTAGGATATTGTACCAGAATTGAATTTTTAAGGAATTAAATACTATATGTATTTCACATATAATTTCACATTTATATATGTACTTTGAAAATTATAAAACATTTTCCTTCCCTACATCTGTAGTGTTATTTGAAGTATTAATTGAAAAAACTTGAGCTCAGCTAAGGGAGTAACTTACACAAGATTGCCCAGTTAGTATTTAAACTGGCGTATGACCCCAAATCTCCTGAATCCAAACTGCATTTTATTCTTCTTGCTGTCCCCTTACTCTTACATCTATGGTATTTTGTTAAGGATCTCTAGAGACAAGGTGACTAAGGACTGCTTCTAAGTATAAGGAAAAGAAGATCATCAGACAAACTGATAGCCAGGGAGTCTGGGACTCCATTTTCATTTTTTTTAAAAAATGGATTCCAATTGTGTTTTGAATAGCCTAAGTCATTATAGTCTCTTTTCCAGAGTTTTCTATTTTCATAAAAAATAAAATAAAATGACTCCTCTGGAATTTTAATCCCTTAAAAACCATTCTAGGGAGTCACATAAATTCAAACAATGGAGAATAAAGGAATAAAAATAAGGTTATTCTTCATGCCTAAGTTTCAACAAGTCCTTAGCTTTGCTCAGTTCTGCTACTAATTGCTTTATAATTCTGTGGCAAAATCTGTCCTCAGTTCTTTATGTTGTTGTTGACCTTTCCTGGATCACTACAGGAACTTATGATGAGGTCTTTCACACGCTGTTTTTCTGTAGGAATCTGTCTGGGCAGAGATGCATTGCATTTCTCTTTTCACTGTGTACATTCAACACATCTTTGTGTTTTGTGGGAGGGGGAGAATAATAGCTCCTTTTCTAAGACTGTTTATTGAAATTGTTGATACAAAGATTCAAACCAATGGTGTAGTTATAGGAGGTCTCTGTTTAGCATTACAAAATTTGACAATCTACAAATGATAATTTGTGATTTCCTTACCAGTAGCATACATAATAGAGAAAAGATAAACACTGAAGTAAAATGAAAAAAAAAACTTTTTTGTTAAATTTAGTGTATATGTCCTTAAACCAATAATAAAATAATCGTGTTGTTACACACATATAAATTATATACTTACCTGGACATTTATTTATATCTCTTATCTGATCCATGTGGGTACTCCCTCTAACAGTGACAATCACAATCTGTCCATGCCCTACCATCTTGAGTAATTCCTCTGTAAATACTACAGAGGATCTGCCCAGTCTGCAAAGGCCTACCTCTTATTCTTTTAATATTTCAGTGATATCAACATGATGCTTATTTTATACATCTCTCATGCCATATGACTAGCTCCCCTCCTTTTACAGTCCCATATGTCCTTGGTAATGTATTTTAATCCACTTGGATACAGTGACCCATGAAAACAACTATCTTATCAATTTTCATACTATTAAAACTTGCTCAATAAAACTAGATTCCTGTTATTGTTGTTCAGTCGTTTTTCAGTCATGTGTGACTCCATGATGACAGTTAGAGTTTTCTTGGTAAAGATACTACAGTGGTTGACCATTTTCTCCTTCAATTCATTTTGTAGATGAGAAAACTGAGGGAAATAGGGTTAAGTGATTTGCCCATGGTCACATAGCTAATATCTGAGGCTAGATTTGACTACAAGAAGATGATTCTTCCTAACTCCAAGCCCTTTTCTTTATCCACTATACCACTTAGCCGCCCCAGATCCCTAATTAGTCTGAATAATAAATACTCTGAAATTGTCATATTATTTGAATTTGCACTGTATATTGCCACTGGACTGGAATCAATAACCATATTTAACATACCTGTTGAAGACCTTAATTTAAAAAGGTTAAGGTCTCCTATTTCATCCAGGACCATCTATGATCTATATCTTACCATTGGACCCAGATGGCTCTGGAGGGGAAAGTAAGGCAAATGACCTTGCACAGCCCTCCCTCATTTAAATCCAATTCACTTGTATGTCATGGTATCACCTCCATGATGTCATGGTCCTCTTCAAAAACAAAGGACCAACAATAAAAACAACTTTTAATAACACAAATATGAATATATGCCATCATTTCAGGGAAATTCATTATTTACACTTTGTGATCTAACTTTAATTTTGGTGTTCATTTTGCAGAGCAATCTTTAATTAAAATAAATTATCTCTCTCCTTTGTTGAAATCCTTAGTATCCTTTCTTTATTCCATAGTCTTGAAATATCAAAAAATGACAATTTTGGTTTTTTATTTACCTGGACTGGGTACATTTATCCTCTCAGACCACAGTTTAACCCATTGCCAGTCTGTGTGCATCCTTTAGCTTTGTTTTTCAAATATTCCTACCTGGCCTTATCACTTTCAATTAAGAGAGAACACATACATTTGTTGAAGATTGGCCAAAAGAAATAACTTGGCAAATTCTGAATTCCTCAAATAAAACAATCTTTTGAAATAGCAACTGGAGCTTTTCATTTTAGTTGTCTACTTGAGTTTATTTAGCTAGCTGTTTATAATATGCAATTCTTGAACATATTTTATATTTCTTAATTCAGTGTATTTATAAATAATGAACAGATAGACCTGGAGGATCTGTGAAAACTCCTTGGTGGGTCTGATTTTCTTTTACCTCCTGTCAGCCTTTTTCTTTTTAAAGATTTTTAAGAATTAAGTTTTTCTGAAAGGCCATAAAAATTTTCTTTTTAACCTGATACATTCCTCTTTCAAATATGAGCTTTTTATTAGTCACCTGACAACCATATTCTGATGACAGATTCCTCTGTGAAATTAGGCTTTTGATATTCTTTAATTGGTAACTTTTAAGAGGAGTGTGTAAAGGCCTCACTTATGTTTCTGTATAAACAGAAACTAATTTACCCATTTAGTCCTCTGTTAAATAATTAGAAAACTCTTATGTAACATAGGGTAGTTATTTTTGAAATTTAAATATTTAACATTTTGACTTTTATTTTCTTTTAGAAATCCAAATGAATACTAAATAAAACTTTCATAGATGAAAATTAAGATTTTCACTGAAGTTACTTCTTTATGCCCATATTGTACTTTTTGGCAACCAATTATATAATTATTCTAAATTATTAAGATTTTCACTTAACAATTTTGTTCTGGCATATTACCACTACATAATTTTTCATTACATCAAGGAAAATATACTTTAGTTTTTATTTTTTCCTCAGAAAGACTTCTGATAACTACAACTATTTTTCAGACAATAATTGATATTTGAATAATAATTCTGGTCATATTGATAATTCAAATTATTATATTTTTAAATGACTGGATTTTTTGTATTTGCTATTATGAGTTCACTTTTTCTAAAAAAAAATCTGTGTTTATTAATATTACAATTATTCTTTGGGGGATCTATGCTATTCCAGTCTTTCTTTTTTCCTAGTAATTTTCTTCTTAAAATTTTCAACTTCCCTTTGAAAATAAATTTGGGTTCTCTCTGGTTTTCTTAATTTCCAAAATAAACAGTATGGTAGGTTTTCAAATTTTTTATTAAATATAAACCTCACTCATTGAATTTTATAAAGTCAAAAATACATTATGGGCATCCTTGTCCAACCCTTAATATCTGCATAGAAATTAAGCCTACAAACACCTAGGGTAAGACCTGCTTACAGAAAATAGCACATTTAGGTCAACTGTTCTGGAGACAAGTGCTTTATAAGGTACTCAGCCTAAAACTTTAAGAATGTTCTACTTTAACCTTGAAAAAATTACTCCCAAATTATCCTTCTCACAAATGGTCTCTATTATCTGAAAATTCTGCACTGATCTCAGATGTATTGATTAATGTTCTTCCTTTCCTTCCCTTTCTTCTGTAGTCCTTACCTTACTAAGCTAAGAGAATTTATTCTATGATACATATACCCATAGTTTCCCCCCAGAAGCACAGGTATTCATGAAAATCTAAGCAAAGGGGACCAGAAAGAAAGATAAGGTGGATTTTATTAAATTGATTTTAGTCTCATTATCTGGATCCCCTTCAGACCTTGAGCACATGAGTCAGTACTTCTTATATATATTTACCATCTTTCCCTCTTACCAAGCATTCCTTTTGTTGATTGCAGTCTGTTGTCATTCATTTCACCCATAGATGCTCATGTCAGTATTTCAGCTCTAAATTTGAATGCTTTTATTTGGTTTATTTCTCTTTATGCCACTTCTAAGCCTTTCACTTAGAAAATATGCCTTGCACGTGGTAGGTCCTCAATAAATGTTTTAAAAATTAATGAATAAAGAGAAGTTGTCTCAGTCCATTATAGTTTACAAGAATGACACAGAAAAAATACCTCCCCAGAGCCTTTGTATTACTTGACTTTTTCAACTTTTGCTTCTCACCTGCAAAGAAGGAAAATATATACTGCCATCCATAGAATTGTGTGTAATTGGCATAGGTTGGATAGATTTTTCAGAAACATATAATATGTTCTGTATTATATCATATTATGATGTTAAATGACCACAAAAAAAAGGGAGAGAGTAAAAGCGCATTTAAGTCCAGAGCCAAGGACCAGATGAGTTATTGTCAGAAAATGTAAGAGGAAAAGACTTTTATTTAAACATGCAAACAATTCCAGAAATGGTAAAATAATTGAAAATGAAAAGAAAATTCTACTTTTTTATAACTAATAGAAAATCTAAAGGACTTAATCCTAAGAACCCCATTTTATACTGTTTGCTTTTTTAATCACTTTATCACAAAAGGTGAAAAGCAATTTTTAGTTTTTAAAAAACATTAATTGAGGACCTGAAATGTTCAAGGAACATTGTGCTATATAGTACACATGACTTATCATACATATTTCTTTTTCTAAAAAATTAATCATATTTTAAATTTTGGTACTATCAGGTTGATCTACATTTCATGAAAAAGATTCCTCCTGGGGCAGAAGCTTCAAACATCTTAGTGGGTGAACTAGAATTCTTGGACCGAACTGTAGTTGCATTTGTTAGATTATCCCCAGCAGTATTGCTTACAGGACTGGCTGAGGTGCCAATTCCAACCAGGTAAAATTTCTCAAAAAGTTATTATTATTTTCTTCATCTGTTTATTAAGAGAGAAATAACTGAGTGTAATAGAACTTTATCTTAGTGGTATTCTTTTGGAAACCAGTGGATAAGTTCGTTTAAAAAATAACTTATTTCTTTCCCCTTTTTTGTCTAAGAATAAGGAAAGCAAGATGTTTGAATATTTTGACGATTCTCTCACATGCAACATTCACCTGAATCTCTTGAATATCCTGCCAAATTACCTCTTTTCATTTTCATGGACCCTTCTGTCAAGGACATGCCCATTTAGGTACTCACCTAAATGGTTGAACCTTTAGGTGCCCTGGCTCACACTACAACAAACTGCAGAAACCCTTTCTATATTTCTGTATAAGAAACATTTTTATTTCATCTTATAGATCAAATTGTATAACAAAGAGACATCTCTTTATATGGATTTAGCCAGGATCCAATTTTCCTTAACTTGTGAAGGTGGATCTACCATGGTTAGAACTCTAATATATGTGTCACAGTACAAACACCATTAAAATACCCCTTGAGGAATGATATGAACCACTTGGTTCATTCCTAGATACAAATGAAGAGATGAAATAAAGAGATCAAAATTGGGTCTATACAGATAAACATAATTACTCCAGAAGCAGGTTCAATTTCATCATTTGATTTTGTATAGTTGGAGCATGATTGGGAACTTTGAATGGCATGAACTGAAACTTAAGAATGAAAAGTTTTCTTCCCTGAAAAGATTTATGATGTGGGAAAGAAAAATCTGTTTTTCAGCATTTCAACTCTGCTCTTGATGCAGTTACTTCTCTCCACTTCACCTCTAATCCCAACTCTAATGCTGTCACTTGCATGTCATAGCATCACCTCACTGATATTATGGTCCTCTTCAAGAATGAAGGACAAACAACAACAATTCTTTTCTCTACTCAGAGTTACATCTATAGTTTGAATGTCTAGAATCTCATTGCCTCAGGATGAGTAATAATCAAATACCCACTCTGATAGTGTGTTAGCAATCTATTACTTCTCCAGATAACAAAAGGTCACACTTCTGTCCGAATATTGAATATTTAAGTCACTGCATCAGGAAAAAAAAAATGAAAGACCTTCTGTCAAAGGGCTGCCTTTCGGGCACCCTCAGGATACACACTATTAGTAGTTGTAATCTCTAATTAGGAACTAAGATCATTCTTCAAACACTGGAGAGAGTAAAGAAAAGAGAGTTCTCTAAACTTTGGAAGGGAATTGAAAGGGTTTAATTTTTCCTTGGCTCATTTCTCTACTAGTATCACAGAGCAGAGATTGTTAGTTTATTTTGAAGTTATAAGGAAATATGTGTATTGATACTATTTAAAACCCAATGGGGTGAAGTGGGAGTTCTGATTCATTATTTAAGTTTATGACTAGGGCAGGTTGACAAAATCAAACTGGAACTTAAAATGTTTTATCAGGTCTAATGTTCACATATAAACACTACAAGAATAACTTGTTCAGGGACAGGTAGTTATCTAAAATTAACCCAGTTGTCATCTAGAATTCAGATTCAAAACCCCAAATTTCCCTTGCATGAGTTAGATTGAATGATATTGGAATGAGAATAGTTTTAGTTGGGCACATAAAATGAATTTAGCCTTTCAAATGGTTAAGAGTATATCCCTATGGCTTAGAAAAATTCTGATGATCTCTGTATCAATGTTACTTGTTTAGAGATAGGGATAAGATGAATGTCCGAAGGAAATAAAATTTAGAGAGAAATTTTAGTCATAATATACACCAGCATACATTTATAACCTCACTTTGAAAAATATCTTAGGTTTGTGACCTCAC
Source organism: Myrmecobius fasciatus (assembly GCA_023553655.1). Classification (NCBI taxonomy): domain Eukaryota; kingdom Metazoa; phylum Chordata; class Mammalia; order Dasyuromorphia; family Myrmecobiidae; genus Myrmecobius; species Myrmecobius fasciatus. The sequence goes on from JAJPUD010016520.1 coordinate 11,853, forward strand.
TTCAAACAGATAACAAAAATATGTAGAAAACAATATAGTTTTTCACATTAAGAAGAGAAGGGAAAAAAAGACTAAACTATTTAGTTAGGCAAGGTGGAAAATAATAGCAAATTTGTTAGAGGTGTAGAGATAATGAATGGTACAAAGAAAGCCATTCAGGGTTCCTAATTATCTTTTTCTTGGTAGGGCAAAAGGACACACTTTGAAAATAAAGGCAATACACATTTAAAATGTCAGGAAATACTTTTTTAGAACTATATGAAATAAATAAAAAGAACTATATAAATAACTTGTGGAATGTGGAACTGAAAAATACCATAAAGTGCATAGGTTAGTAAGTTTCTCAGAAGAATTCTTATGGATAAAGTGCACATATACAAATTACTACATAAAATTAATCCAAGTTTTTGTTGGGATTTTTAGTCTATAATAAGTACTTCTACACTTAAATTTACTTAGAATCCAGTAACCACTAGAAAAAAAGAAGAAAAAAAATGAGGGAAAAAAGCAAATATGACATAGTGAAAAGAACTCTGATCTGAAATCCAGTTTCCTGGATTCAAATCCATCCCTTCATATTTACCTGTGACTTTGGGTAAGACAAGATGTACAGCCTCCTTCAGTGTGTTTCTTCATTTGTAAAGTAAGATTTTTACAGGATAGCCTCTGAGGTCTCTTTCAACTTGAGAGTTATAATCCTACAACTTCATACTATACAATACATATGGCATGAATAGCTTCTAAATTTTCTTCTTATATAATAACATTTGGAGTTATGAGAACTATTTTAATTCAAGTTTAAAAACCTACCTTAAATATGATAGGGTAGCAACATCCAGAGTGGTATTGAACTTGTACAACTTCATTTGAGGAACAAAATATATTTACCTTAAAAGAAATAGGATGGTTCTGTATCCTCTTCCTAGGTGGAAGACAATATGGAAGAGTGTATAAAGAGCTAATTGGAAACTCTACTTGAATTCAATAAAATTAAATTAGTGAAAAGAACTAACCAGAATACAAAAGATAAAACTTTTAATAAAGCATGAAAAATGGGTCAAACTATGGATTAGTTCCCTTCTTCCCCTAATCCATTCTCTAACTCATCAAAGGAAATGTTTTTGAATCAAGAGCTCTGATTTTTTTTCCTATCCAGAATTCCCTGGCATCTTCTCAGTACAATTTTGCCACTAAATATACATTTTACATGGGCCTTTCTATTTTTGAAACATAGACTTTTTTCTTCTCATAAACTTTAATACTCTTCCAGGACCCCTCCCTTTTCCCCATGACTGTCCGTTCTGTTTTGTATAGAAGTCATTTCGTTCCTTTCTTTCATTCTTACTCTCTTGCCTTTTTACACTGTAATAGTTATGGAGTATCTTGTGTCCCGAGGTCCCTGATGTGAATTATATATGTTCCATAAGATGACTCAAAAAGCAACCTTCTAAGAGGAAAAGAAAAAAACAAAACACTGACATCAGAAAGACCTTGGTATCAATTGGGGAATGGCTGAATAAGTTGTGACATAAGTTGTGAAGATAATGTCCTGGATTCATTCTATAAAATTCCATAAAATAATGGGGAACAAGCTGGTTTTAGAAAGGTCTGGAAAGATTTATACAAACTGATGTTGAGCAAAACAAGCAGAACTAGGAATACATTATACACAATAACAGCAAGAATGTGCGATGATCAGCTATAAAACTCTTGGTTATTCTCAGTGGCTCAGTGATCCAAAGCAATCCCAATAGATTTTAGACAAAAAATGCCATCTGCATCCAGAAAAAGAACTATGGAGATTGAATGTAAATCAACACATGCTATGTTCACTTCTGTTTTCTGGGGGGTTTTTGTCTCCCATAGTCTTTCCCTTTTGCTCTGATTTTTTTCTCCCAACGTGATTCATAAAGCAATGTATATTAAAAACAAATAAATAAAAATTTGAAAAGAAAGACCATGGTAGATCATAAATCATACTGATCCATTTTATATTACTCCTTTCTCTCCTGTTCTCTGTTTCCATTAAAGACTCACCAGAGCAATGAAAGTAAGCAAACATACTATAATTTCTCACTTAAACTTTAAATTGTGAGAAAATGAGTGATCCACATTGATAACCCTTTCATCACTGATGCATTTGAGATATGATTCTATAATACATGAAACAGAATTTGTTTTTTCTGTCTGGTGACATTTTTTTCCTGTGTTATTTGCAGATTTTTGTTTATCCTTCTGGGGCCACTGGGAAAGGGTCAGCAATACCATGAAATTGGCAGATCAATTGCAACCCTAATGACAGATGAGGTATGTATTCACCCCAATTGGGTAATTTTTGTTCTTTTTGTTTACTTACACTGTGTCACAACATACACTCCCAACACCTACTTTCCTCACTTTATGGAATAGATGTATTCTTGTAAATCTGGGAAGCTATCAGATTTTCATATATCCAGTTATATTTTTCCACTGATCTTCCATAAAATTTCCCAAGAATAAGGTGTTATTTCCCTATAAGAATTATGAAATGTACATCAAGGGATACATCAAATATTTTAAATCACATATATAAAGAATAACAACTTTGTTAATTATAATAAAATTTTTCCAGATACATGACATTATCAAAAGTGTTAAAACAATGATAGCTTAATTGTATAAACCATGTAGCATCCAAAGAAAGTCACAGCTTCTATCAACCAGCTCTCCATAAAAGGGAGTAGGATAGTTAGATACTATTACAATAGGATACTAACACTGTATTCTAACATATATGCTTGCATGTTTCTTTAGACTTGCTTGCTTAGACTATATTTTGGATATTTTTGTAGCAATGAATAGGTTACTTTAAGTTTCCAGAAGGCGAACTGTGTGCCAAAAATAGATGAGGTAAAAATTTATAACAAATTAACAAATTGGGAAGTATTGTTCTAAGAATACACACCAATATGTGAATAATGAAGAAACATGGTCACTCAAATTCATGGCTGATGAAAATTGAAGATTTTATATGGAAAGTCATGAAACATGCATATTGAATCAGTTCCTTGCTTTTTAAGTTTGAATTTCTGCAGATGAAGTTTCACTTTGATGACATACCATCCTATGTAAAAACTATGATACTTTTTCAATTTATATTAGATGGTTGTCTGTGGTTATTTCAATAAGTATATTATGTGAATTCATCATAATACTAATTTAAGATGTATATTATATATATATATGTATGAATGTATATATACATGTATATATAGAGAGAGAGAGAGCCTTAAAATAGTTTGCTTCAGACAATTGCTATTTTCTGCCAGGTTTCAAAAGGAGCTGATTCACTGACTATGTCCCCATTGTCTCCTGAATAGTATCAGAAGTTTGGGATTAGGTGGGGCTGGGGGAAGGGGGATAACAGAGAGTAACACAGGTACTTTTCTATGGGCAGTACAAAGGACTTGTTGTTTGGAGGAACTAATGAGCAAAGCATTTGATGGTATAAACAGTTCCATGCTCCACATTTAGGAGTAGCAGGGAGAAGGAAGGAAGGAAGCTGGTATATGAGTACTGTGGGAAGCAATAACTAGCTATGATCTGGAGTATAGAGTGAACAGTAGAAAATATACCCTTGAGTATACACAGGAGAATTCTTAACCTGGAGTCCATGAACTTTTAAATATATGTGGGGGGGGGGGGGGTGAATATGTATGTGTGTGTTACACACACATACATATACCCCCCATGTATATATATGCACACATGCATATATGAGTATGTGTATGTGTGTTGTATACGTTAATAAGTGTTTCCAATAAAATTGACTTCCTTTGAAATGTGATGTATTTTATTTCATGCATTTAAAAACATTATTCTACAAAAGGGTCTATAGGCTTCACCAAATGCCAAAGAGATGCTAGAAAAAAAAATTTAAGAAACCCTAATACAGCGAGATTATTGGATCAAAATAGGAAGAGTGACTATTAGGAAAGAGAAAAAGAAAATGGGAGGAAGCTCTGGCTTCGATGCCTAAGGTGTTGATTTCAGCTCTTTCTGAATGTCAGGACACTAGGTGACAATCACAGATACATAAGTGCCATCTAGTGGCAAATATCATAAAATGAAAATTCACGAGTTGAGGGAGTACTAGATTTTACATTAATATTGTTCTTTTTAGTTTAAAGCACTTGATGGTTTAGTTTTGTTTCCTTTTAATAGGTTAGGTACTTTATGTTATGTGTGCTTTTACAGCATGCGCTGTATGTTTTCCCCACAACCCTGTATTTTATAGATAAAGAAACCAAGCCACTTTACGGCTAAATAGCTTGCCTTTGATCACACTAATGAATGTTAGAAACTGTATTTGAATCCAGGTCTCACTTGACTCCTAGTACTCTTTCCACAGCATCACCCTGCCTCATTATACTTTTCTAACATGCCAAAGCTCAGAGAGCAAGTAAGTGATAGAGTCTCAACTTTAAATCCAGATCTGACCCCATGGTCAGTGCTCTTTTCATAAACAGATTAAATTTGTAAATATATGTAGAGAGCAATATATCACACGTATATATGCAAAACACTGAAATAATTTACACCTCCCTTTGAATTATCTTATGTTTCTATAATGCATATCTGCAAATAGTCACCCATTCTTTAAAAAAAAAAGTTTCCATAACATGCTTCATAAAAAGATCACAATTTCATCCATTCAAAATGCAATTAATCCCCATAAGGCTTTTACTTAACCAGGCTTATGTACCCATTGCTTTTTTAAAAAATTAGAATGACTTGACAGATGGAAGAAAAGAACTATATTTTTACATTTTTATGATAATTAAGTTACAGCAATTTCATTTAGGCTTATTGTAAATGACATATCAACCTTGACTATGACCAACAGTTTCCATTAAAAAAAAAAAAAACAGTGATTTCATCCATTCCTTCTTTGGGTATTCCTTCTACCAACATAGATTATAACCTCCATGCCTTAGTATATGATTTTATGAGTTGATGTCCCACCCAAATCTCATCACCTGGTAACCAACTTTCTAATAATGACCTTCTTATACCTTGCCTGGAATGGGATGACAAATACACAATGCATGCTTGATGATTTTACAACTTTCTAGGATATGCTAGGACCTGTGACCTGCTAACATATCTTTTAGGAATTCGGAAGCACCTTCATGCTACCATGAGGTAGCAAAGTTGAACCTTTTAGGAAGTATAACTTACTATCTTCTTTGACTTTTCCTTTTATAGGATAAATAAAATTGAAGTAGGAGAATTTCTTCTATTTTCCACGAGGAAAAGAATATAAATTGTTTTTTTCATCTAGAATTTTTAACCTGATAGATAATACTGAATCATTCTTCTAACTTATTTGGGAAGCTCTGAGATTACTTCTCTTAAGACAGAATCTATATATACATGTGGAAATAATATATTTAATATTAAAACTGTCTAGTAACATATTCTTTTAGAAATCAAAATTAGCAATAATCTTTGGCAATCAGTAAAATAATTTGTTATTATAAGAGTATAAGAAATTATCCATCATAAAGGAAATATAAAAATATAGGAAGTTAAGGTACAATTTCTAATTAGTATTTATAGAAAACCCCCTAGGTTTGGTTGTTAGTAGGAAAGGTTATGTGCTACATATAGACATACATATGCATGTACATAATATCTATTTATATAAATATAAATGTTATACATATATTTGCATTTATGTATAATGCTATATGAAAATCCTACTGAATTCTGGAACTACAGAGCTCAATGTATGGGGATAATTTTTTGATTCATGATTCCATCCAATACATGCTCTACACACAAATTTATTAGGAAGTATAAAACTAAATAGCAAAGCATCTTATTAAGACCAAGTGAGTGACTATGTAAGAATCTTAGGATTTTTGTCTGGGTAAAAAATTCTCTCAGATACCTTATTATGGTGTGAAGGCAGGCTCTTAAAAGACTATGCCAACAAAATGCAAAACATGGCAAGTACTACTACTTCAAGTACAGTCCCAGGAACAAAGGGTATTTACTTTCTAAGGAAGAACATATGAAAAAGTTAGTTCATCACCATAAATCTAGCCATTTGATGATGAGCTTTTTTGACCAGAGCAAATCACGAAACAAAGAAAAATAGAAAACGAACCTCAGTTTTAAGGGTCCTCTTCACTTCAGCAATGATTGTAACAATATGGCTGGAAAATAGATAAAGAAGACTACATATCACAGTTTTTAGACCATTTATAAGTATTAGCTTAGCTATTGATACTCTAAATATGATATCATTGTATTATGACCAACAGGTGGATGTGGTTCTAGAAAAAAACTAATTCTGTCTTGACATTCTTAATATAAAAGAAGCCCAAGTGAGGGAGGGGAATATGGCACCTAAATAAAGAATGACTTATGGTTTCCCTTTAGGGAGGCAAAGAAAGTTGTTGTACAGGCTTTATGAAGAAGAATGCTTCCCAGTGCTTGACAAAGAAGTGGTGTCTTAGTATGCAAAATGAAATATATAAGTTTGGACATGGCCAAGAGTGGGAATTTGATTTGCTAATTATTTATATTTATTATATTTTTTTCCATTTTTCTTCTTCAGTAGGAGAGATGAGGAAGAAGAGAAAATAAATGCTTATTAATTTAAATGAAAAGAACAGAATGCTAAGGTTTCTTTCTTGATATTGATTTCCACAAGGCTAACATCCTTTTAAATAGCTTGTTGCAAGAATCTCAACATTGATCAAAATGGATCTTAGTAGGGAAAGTCCACGTGGAACTCTTTTCCCACAGTACCTTATCTAAAACAAATATTCTCAGATCCTACTTACAGTATCACATAACAGCCGAGAAAACCAATGGTTTAGATTGCCCTAGAAGAAGCATAGTAGTGGGAAGTAGGAAGATGAAAGTCCACTGTACTGTGCCCTACTGTACTCTGCCCTAATCTAATCACATTTGGAGCATTTCATTCAGTTTTTGTTGCTACATTTTAGTAACATGATTGTTCAGTTGAAGAACATCCAAAGAAAGATACCCAGAAAAATGAAAGACCTAAAATTTATGTCATATGCTTATCAGCTGAAGACATTAAGTATATTTTGGCTATAGAAAAGAAGACAGGAAGAACATGCTAGCTATTTTTAAAATACTTAAAGGACTGTTACATGGGAGATGAATCAATCATCTTCTCCCTAACCTCAGAGGGGAGAAGTAGGGTGTATTTAGATATTATAAAGAAATAAATCCAGGCTTGATCTAAGGAGGAACAAAGTTTCTAGTCAATAATAGCTATTCAAAAGTGCAACAGATTGAGAGAGAATAGGCTTCTATCTCACAAGAGATTTTTAGTAAAGGTCAGATGACCACTTGTTAACAGAGGAAATAAAGAAGACAGTAGATGATTTTTGAGGTTCCTTTTAGCCTCTAAGATTCTATGATTCTGGGTTATTAGGCCTATGTAAAAATCTGGTATGTCATATATGTTCCATTTCTCCCATGATATTTAAGTCCTTCCTATGTCCTTCTAGATATAAGAAATCTATTTTCCAGAAGCATATGAATCCTTTACCCTCCAAATGAGCAGTATTATTCAGTAGTGCTGCTCTTTGAGCACACTGAGCAATGGTGCAAGGTTTCTTTCCTACATCTGCTGTCATCTAAGGCCAATAAAATCATTTCTTTGCCAAATCCATAGTTCTTTCTTGCTTTAATTGCACTTATCATCATGACCATGCTTTGCAGACTTTGTGGAGTAACAATTGTTTTTCTATACCTTGTTGTAGATTAGTTGTAATCTGTTATAATTCAATATCTTCCACTCCCTCCATAGAAGAGTGTCCTTTGGGAATATAAGCTTGAGCTTTCTAAAGTCGCACACCTTTTCTTAGCTTAGTACTTCTTATAGATCTTCATCCAATTGGGGCAAGTAGTATTAGTCCAATGCTATCGCATTTATTTCTACTGTTGAATCATGTTCAAAATTATCAGATATGCTTATGACTGTTGAATCTTGTCTTGAATTAGTCTGTATTTTGGTTGCTGGGCAAATTCAGTCAAGTGGGGCAGGGCATTCAGTCAAGGGAGTGAGAGAATTATTGAGGCCGAAGTATTTAAAGGGGATAGGTTTGGGACAGAGAAAAAAATCATAAGCTTGGAAGTTCCTGGAGAAAAAAAAAGAGCAACCTAGAAAGTTGTAAGAGACAGAAACAAGGATCTGTCCAAGATAGAATAAACTTTTAAAAAGGAGAAATGTTTGAGTGATGGTGACAGAAAGTCCTAATGTGGAATAGAGACAGAATGCCACCTCTTTTCTTGGCCTTTCTTGGAATATGAGAGAAAGGAGCATTCAGCCTTGTAGAGGGTATACGCATATGCAACGTCTTTGGGATAAAACTAGTTTTCAATGAGTAACAGAAGAATAAATGTGAAAGAACAAGATCTAGGACAAAGAGGGATTTGTTTATATTAGAGAAAACTTCCAGACGGCAGAGAACTAGGAAATGTTAAAGCTAAATTGGGTAGAGATGAGAGTGTGGTAAAAAGTAGCATGTGACATGTGTTTTAGGTTTGGGGATAAGACAAGAAAGCCTGGCATTCACAATCCTACCAAAGTTACAGGGGAAAAGGGGGAGTCCATTCTCTTCTCTCTGGCCAGTGATTTCTCTCACAATGAAGAAGCCTCCTCGCATATCAGTATATATTTTTTCAATTTTGTTATTAAATAGCTATTTAACCTCATCCAAGTAGTTAAGAAAAGGATCACTAAGGTAGCTGGGAGAGATTGAAACTCAACCTCCCAATGAATGGTTTTCTCCTATTGCTTTGAGATGAAGTACATAACTGGATTCCATTCACCTGTTCTTTGCCTTAAGGCATAAGCATAGTCTTCCCACTCCCATCACTTCCCACTGAGCCTCTGTCAGGAAGGGATGAGGACACACATCAGTTTCCATTTCTCTTTGCAAGTCTTGTCATGCCCTCTTGTAAGGAATGTCAAATCATGGAAATCACTCTGAGTCTTTGATCAACCTCCGGAAAGCCCTGAAAGCATTAGAAGGGAAGCACAAGCTAATGGCTTCTGCTGCTAGCACTTCTTCTGCCATGGCAAAGAATTTCTGTTTCCTGAATGCTATCTAAATTTCTTTTTGTTTTTAGAACAAATGGTGAGATCTCTCTCCATCCCTGGTGATCCTTGAGAAAAGAATATAGAGCAATCTGTCCCAAGAGATTTGGGCATTCCTCTGCCTGAAAGCAAAGCACTCAGGCTTTAAGGATTTAGGGCTAGAATGAACTTGACAATTCACCTAGTTCAGCCTCTTAATTTTACAGAAGAGGTAATGGAAGTCCAGAACATATGATCTTCCTGAGTTCCTGCTAGATAGGTCTTTCGTCAGTGGAAAAGAAGTAAAAAGATAACAAGGGCAAAAAGAGAAAAGACTTTCTAGGCATTGTGATCATCACAAGGAAATAGAGAAGTGGTGCTTCAGTCACTTTGGTTTGTAATTTTTGCTGAATCTTCCTCAACTCAGATCTTGCGCATTCCACATGTGAAGTTTTGTCATTCTTACTTTCATAACAGAACCAATACACTTCTCTCCATTCACTGAAGCGCCATCCTCATATAAGCCTTCATCTCCTCCCCTGTGTATTATTGCAATGGACTTTTATTTCCTTTCTCTTCCTCATCCCCATTCCTACTTCAGCCTCCATATACCTGGTAAAGTATAAATCTGACTTTGTCACTCTCCTTAATAAATTCCTTGGCTCCTTATTGCCTCGAGGATCAGGTAGTAACTCCTGTTTGTCATTTGAAACCCTTCATCACATGGCTCCAATCACTTTCTTTAGTTATCATAGAGATTACTCCTCTCCACAATCTAACTATACTGACGGACTTGCTGTTTCACACACTCAACTTCCATACACTATCTGAGTGTCTCTTCATCCACTGTGCCTGTGCTTACAAGACCCTCTATCTCACAAAATGCCTGATTTCCTTTACCACTGAGCTCAAGCACTGCCTTATACCTGAAACTTTTCATACATTCATATGCTCTTGTCAAACTCTCATGCATTAATTTTGTCTATTCATCTACTAACTAGCTAGCTAGAATATGTGCATATTTTATAATAGAAATATGTGTTTTGTATACATATATGAAGTGTGTATTATATGCACTTATATAGCATGTATACTATATAATACATTTTATGTATATTATATATACCTGTTATATATATAGAATGTGTATATGTATAACATACAATTAAATATCTATCACAATATGTTTTATAGGTGTGTACATATATATGATTATATACATATATAACAATATATAGTATATACATTATCTTTAAATATATCATATACAATACACATGTGTATATCATTTACATAGTCTATAATATGCCCATGTGTGATACATTTTGTGTATATTACATACAATATACATTATAATGAGAATATAGACCTACCTATCTCAATATATGTATATATATGTGTACCAGTATATAATGTATATATAATTATGTAATATGCATGTCACATATTATATTTTTAGATACTGTCTATTTATACATGTACCTGTTGTCTCACTTTTAAAATGTAAACTCCTTGAAAGGAAATACTATTTTTGTATTTGTATATCCAGCATTTAGCAAAATGACTGATACATAATAGGCACATAATTAAAAAAAAAATTTGGCAGCACACTTCTGGAGTTCCAATATTTTTTAAGTTTTTTCTATACATAACTAGAGGATTAATTTTTTATGATTATCTATTACATTAGACCAAGGCTAAATATATTTCACTCATGTTATCTCAATATTTCCTTGGAAAGTCAAGGAAAGCAATTTGCATCTTTGAAACAATCAATAGTTATACAATTTTCTGTGACATTGCCATCAAATAGATTAGATAAAGGTCAGCAGACATGAAACCAAATTCTATTGACTACCAATATTTGGGTCCAAATATATAATAATATAAGTTTCCTCAAAGAATCATGTCATATATAAAACATAATAGCAATTATTTTGAGGATTATATTTCTTGGTGATTAGAATATGAATAATATGCTCCAGGAATATGAATTCTTGTCAAATAAATTCTCTGGGCAATTTGCAAATAAGACTGGACATCACAAAACTTGGTTATTCGACATTATTTTTCATAGTCTTTCTTCCTTGACTATCCTATTAGGGGAAACAATTTATTTTCCTTTTTACCATTATGTTTGGTCTATTATTGGATACTGCTTTTATGTTGCATATGTATGAATGAGCAGAGTATAGTTCATATGGTAAATAAAAGATAGTTTGGCTCAGTGGATAGACTACTGGACTTGAAATAAGAAAAACCTGAAATCCTACTTACCAACTGTAACTCTGGGCAAGATATTTATCCTCTTTCAGCCTTGTTTTCCTCATGTATAAAATGAAGATAATGGGATCATCTAATTGCCAGGATAGTTGTGGAAGTCAAATGAAGATTCTATATTTATTTTGCAAACCTTAAAGATCTAAATAAATATTGTCCATAACCATCATCATCAGAGATGTACTGCTCAAGCATGTAGGCATAGTAGATTTCTAGAAGATCTTCATTTGTAACAAAATTCATTGTCATTTCTAAACTCAAAATTATTTTCCCTTCTTTTTATGAATGGATATATCCAAATATTGCCACCATTTCAAATTTTAGTTATAAAATTATGTCTATAATTTTAATATGGAATTATATTATAATTGAATTAGAATTAGAATTCACAATTAACTGAAATTTGAACTGCTGAAATCCTTATTTCGTGCTTCAGTTTTTTCTTCTCTCTCAAAACTGAACCATATCATCTTGTAATGGGGAGGGGATGTATCTAAGTCCTAAATCTTGGAAGGACAACAACCATATTATAATTAGGAAATGTTCTGTTTTTTTGTAAATAAAGGCCACTTTGTCTTCTTCACATAGGTTTTCCATGATGTTGCCTATAAAGCTAAGGATCGTAATGACTTGCTTGCAGGAATTGATGAATTTCTTGATCAGGTTACTGTCCTCCCTCCTGGAGAGTGGGATCCAACCATTCGAATAGAACCACCCAAAAATGTTCCTTCTCAGGTATGTATATGTTAAAGCATTCTTACAATAGCAAGATTTCAGAACTTATTTTCTAGTAATATCTGCCCTGAAAATAACCCAAGAAGAACCAAACTATTTGTCTTTTTTTTAGAATAAGTTCCTGTCACCCAGGCTACATGCAGTGACTACTCATGTGCCTAATGTCAGTACTGATAAAGAGTGGAACCTAGATGGGCTTGTTTTTCTGATCTGAGTCTGTTCTCTTTTCCTTAGTCAGCCTGGTACTAAGTTCAATATATTGATGCCAAACCGAGTGCAGATGCATGATCATCTTAGCCTGTTGTTTTTCAAAATTCCAGAGCTCATCCCCCAGTCTCAGCCTCCCCTAATAGTAGAGATGACAGGCATGAAATACCATGCCCAGTAAGACTGAACTGTTGTACATTGCAACTTGCTAAAGGCCAGGGACCTACATCTATAATTCTCAAAAATACCTTCTAGTACAAAACCAAATATGGTCAAGTACTTAATAAGTGCTTTTTGATAATGATATATTGTCTGATATACTTTTTTTTATTTTGTCCTGTGTGTCTTGAAAGAAATTATAGCAAGCCTGCAATAAATTAAATTCTTGGAAATTAGGAATTATGATAAATTTTGAAATTATGGCTCCTAGAAGAAGTCCATAATTTTTCATGATACTTACTGGCATATTTATTTATATTTGTTCAGAAAATAGAAAGTATTAGGAAGAGATAGAGAAAAATTTAAGTTCAACATAGTCTGATATATAATAAAGCTATATTAACTATCTTATATAGGAGGTTCTTGAAAGATTTTACATGCTGTACAGAATCATTGGGAAAATTGATTTTATTAAAATTTCAATCTTTGGGGAAGTTTTCTTTTAAATATGTGATGTTAAGTTATATCAAATTAATTGTTGGTAAATCACAAAAACATGAAGTTAAAAATATTGTTTGTTACTATTATTTTTAGTGGCTTTTGTCTCAAAGTCATGACTCAGATATTGAAACTGGTGCTCTATCTTCACCATTGCTGTCTCCATAACAACTGCATTTTACTTTTGTTCTGCTCCCTTGCTACTGCTTCTAGTAGCAGTTGGTTCTAATCTAAATACTGCAGTTGAAAATGAATATTTTTGCTAAAAACTTAGTTTGCACTATTTGTAGAAAATTAGAGCCAGAAGTGAACGAAGAATATTGTTGAGCATATTGTACTTGAACCTAAGTTTGCTCAAATTGATCAGCATACTAAATAATCACTAGACATTCTCTTATTTCCCAGCTTCTTAATTATCATCTTTCTTATTATAGAGGTCTAATTACCCAAATATAAAGAATTCTCCTGAAGTCCAAAGAAAATATTTGTAACTTTCAAAAATATGTGTATGATCCTTGAGAAACAAGAGCATAAGGCCAACTCTTTAATTGTCTCTAAATCATCCTCCACATAGACTACAGAGAGCAACTTTTTTGCCAGTTGCCTAATGTTCAACTTTTTCATTCACTCAACTTCAGCATTTCTTACTATTCATATGACTTTTTTTTTTTTTGCTGAGGCATTTGGGGTTAAGTGACTTGTCCAGGGTCACACAGCTAGAAACTATCTGAGACCAAATTTGAACTCGGGTCCTCCTAACTAAAGGGCTGGTGCTCTATCCAGCCACCTAGCTGCCCCTTGTATGACTTCTAAATGCTTGCAGAAATCTGCAAAGATTCTGCAATGAATAACCGATATATGTATATATATTTGCATCTCAAAGCCTATTTTTCTCCTGTTTAAAATTTCTAATAGTTCATTAACAAATTCCTATTGTATTGAAATTTATTTGTCAGGTTATATTTGACCTTCATTTCCTTTCTAACTCTATTCTGGAAAGAACTTAAACAAAATGCTAAAATGCACACCTTTAAAAAAAAAACCACACTTTTGAATGTGCAATGTATGAATTCTGAGATCACAAATAGAATTTTTCTGGTCCTGTATCTCCATCACCTGTGTCGATTGACTATGTGAGCTCTTGCATTGGGGATGAGGAGTGGGAATAGCACATATTTGTAGAACTGTTCAATTTTCCACTGACCTAATTTTCATATTCTTATTTTTCTCTGTAAGAATATTTATTCAAGAGTAGATGGAGAAAGGCATTGCCACCTTATTCTTTGTAGTTCTGTGAGTGGAAGGAGCTACAGCAAAAGTGCCTCAGAGTGGCAGATAAAAACCTATGGGCTTAAGAAAGAGAAACAGACCCTGAAATGCTTGAATTCTCTCTCTCCTAGGAGAAGAGGAAGATTCCTACAGTGCCCAATGGAACAGCGGCCCATGGTGAAGCAGAGCCCCATGGTGGACACAGTGGGCCTGAACTGCAACGAACTGGAAGGTTAGCAAACAGAATTTATCTGGGAATCTATTGGAACTGAATGCCATTAACTTGCAATTTCAAGATCTAACTCTACTTGCCTATTTAATGCTTAAATTTTGGTAGAAAATGACAATTTTTTCTGTGATGGTATTGATGATTACCACTGCCTTTCTCTGCAAGAATTCTATCTAGAAGTTAGTGAGATTTTCCCTATTCAGAATTTGTCATGTGCCAAATTCCTTCATAGAAAATCCTCTAAAACACAGGGCCTCAATTGACCCTGTCACATATGCCCTCTTGCTTTTTGAAAGTTTCAAGTTCACAATAGAATTTTTAAAAGTCAGTCTTTTCATTTTTGCCAGATCCTGTCTTAGCAAATGCAAGTAAAGCAACCAGTAAGTAGATATAAATGACATTTTGGATTTTTAAGACTGTGATTTGAAAGGGCCATATGATTTATTTTTCTAATCACACACCTTTGAAGAGATGAAAGCTTCAATTTATTTCTTAAAATGGCATTTTATGGGATTTTTTTTTTGACAGCTTGTCTCTCTCTAAGCAATGTGTGAGCAGAAAATCAAGAACCATTGGGTGGGCGGCTCTTCAGGGGATGTGAGTGTATACAGTCTCCTCCATAAGTACAAACCCTGACATATGCTTATTTAAAAGAAGGAGCCTTCCTCCCTCCCCTCAGGCCATTCCTTTTGCCATGTGCCTTATATGTTATGATTTTCTAGTCCCAGAAATCTCTACACATTTTAATATTCCCATTTAAGTGTTCCATCCCTTTATCTATGTTTCATCTCAAAGGAGATATATCTTTTAACTTTCTCCTCAGGCTCAATATCTCAGTATATGAGACAGTTCAAATGATGTCTTCTTTCCATGGGAAACCTTGTTACTCATTGTGTTTGCTTTCATTCTTTCAAATGTTGCTTTTTCTTTCTTTTTTCCTCCCTTTTTTATTTTCATATTTTTATTGCTTTTTCAGGTATTACTGTGCCTCATAGCTTAGATTTTTTTTCAAAGTTCACTTTTTCCTTACTGCTTCCTAAATCCTCCCAGGTCACCAATATCCGGTCTCTTCGCTTCTCCAGAGTTCTTCCACAGATTCTGTTGCTGACATGACTTGAAGTAACCATTACTCATCTGCTCTCCTGGAGTTGCTGGTGTACATCTGAGCTGCTCTTGCACTGTTCTCTGTAATGACTTCCCACTTCCGGATTTAGTGTGTTTTTTTTTTAAACTGCTAAAAACACATTTGTTATATAGTAATGTAATGATTAGTTCACACTAATGTATGTGCTAATGAATAATTAAGTAGAATGCACTTAGCTAATAGAAAGTACAGTAGAAATTGTAAATAATAATTACTAATTACTGGTAGATCTAATCAGTTTTAAATTATGATTTTGGCAAGGCAATAAGATACGAATTTGAGACTCTATTAAAAAAGGGTAAAGAGATTACATTTCAAAATGGGGGTGGAAAAAAACAAAGAAAGGTCCTGTTTGTGTCTGTGTATTTGTGAATTTCATGCACTTTTTTTAAAGCCTTTCAGGGTCTAAGATTTCATTAAAGCTTTCCCCTAAACTAATTTTAAAATTCAATTTGATTTTCTCCTCCCTATTCTTTCCACATCTCCTCTTCACTCTAACCTCAACCCCAATGGATGTGTGCCCTACCTAAAGCTCTAGCTCTAGCTAGCATATCTATGATACTTTTAGGTTTGCAGAGTGTTTTTTTTTTTCATGTATATTATCTCATTTGATCATCACAATAACTCTCTGAGGTAAATGCTTTAATTCTAGTGATTCTTATTTGGAAACAATTCATGCCTCTACTTCCAAGATTGTCTGGACAATTAAAAACAATGCTGACCCAATAATTCTAAAGGTATATTTTCTCAAAGCTGACATTTTTTTTAAAAAAGCTATCATTTTGGATCAAATTTTAAGGTCACTAAATGAATTTCTTTACTCCTAAAAAGAAATAGGTAAATCAGAATTATTTTGTTCAAATACAAACTTATACAACATGCAGCATGGCAATTGAATCTAACAAGTACTTTGTGTCTAACCTTAATGTGGAACCACCAATTGTTAATTGTTTTAACATATGACATCTTACTTCCTTTATTCTGTTGAAACCAAAGAGCTTTCACTAGCCAAGTTACAACTACAAAATTTTATTTGTAATTCAAAATAATAACCTATCTGGTGTTAACAGGCAAGTTCATGTTAAAATTTAACATTTTTATTCTTATTCATTGATGTAACACTTTCAGAGGACCCCCAAGTGCTCTTCTATTATACTGAAATGAAATGATTTGGATTTGTGGTTTTATTTCTGAGGCATTTCCAAGTGGTATAATTTAGTAGAATGATCCATGGACTGGAAATCAATAGGTTTATTTTCGATTCTTGGCTCCTCTGTTAATAAAGTGTAACCCTGAGCAAGGCACTTCACCTTTAAAGGCACACTTTTATCATCATTAATTGAGTGTTTTGGAATAGATGAAATCTGAGGGCCCTTCCAACTTTGACATCCTACCAATTTCTCTCTTAGAAAGTTAGAAGACTTGTGAATGCGAAATTTTGGAAACAATTTTTATGGGTAGTGAATTCAAATTATACTTTTTTTAAAAGGCCAGACATCATAATGTGTGTCCTCTCCACTCCCTTAATGATTTTTTTAAATGAAACTAGAGACCTGGAAAGAATCTATGGAGGAAGAATTTGGCCTGGATGGGGTTGTATCTACAGAGGGAGAGCAAGGAGAACTGGGAACTCTGATAAACTCTAATTTTTTTAGCCCACTCCTCCTCATATCCTATTGTGATTTCTAAAGGATTTAAAGAGATAAGAGTGAAGAGAAGCATCTTGAAAAGAAAAAGACAGAGACGGAGAAAAGGAGAGAGAGACCGAGGGAGGCAGTTAGAAATAGAGAGAGACAGAGAAAACAAACAGAAAGAGACAGAAACAGAGAGGCACATACTTAAAGAGAGAAAAACAGGTAGAAAGAAAGACAGAGACAGAAGTGGAAAGAGAAACAGAAACAGAGAGATAGAAAGAGAAACAAAGAGAGAGAGAGAGAGAGAGAGAGAGAGAGAGAGAGAGAGAGAGAGAGAGAGAGAGAGAGAGAAAGATGGAGACAGAGGAAGAGAGGCATACCATCAGAGAGCGAGCAAGTGAGAGAAAGATTCAGAGAAAGATGGTGAGAAACAGACACTAAAGAGACAGAAACTGGCAGAGATAAAAAAAACAGAGAAATCGAAACAAGAGAGAGAGAGAGGTGGAGAGATACAGAGAAAGAGAGGTAGAAAGAGAGAAAGAAAAAGGCAGAGAGACACACAGAGAGAGAAGCAGATATAGACAGAAATGGAAAGAGAAATAGAGATGGAAAGAGAAAGAGACAGAGGAAAGCAGAGACAGGCAGAGAGACAACGAAGTAAACAGAAAGAAAAGGGAGACAAAAACAGAGAGACAGACTTAAAGAGAGAAATAGAGGTAGAAAGAAAAGACAGACAGAAGTGGAAAGATAAAGAGAAATAGAGAGATGGAGAGAGGCAGAAGGAGAGAAAGACAGAGGCAGAAAGACATACACACACACACACACACACACACAGACTCAGAGACAGAGAGAAGCAGATAAAGGCAGAAAAAGAGATAAAAAAAATAGAAAGAGAAATGGAGACAGATTACAGAGGTCAAGGCAGAAATACAGAGAGTCAAAGAGACATGAAGGGACAGACAGCAATGAGATCTAGGCAGAGCACAGAGAAAGCAGAGACAGAGAGATGGAAAGGAAGATTGAACAAAAGAGAGACAGAGAGGCACAAGCAGAGAGACATAGTGAAATAGAAGAGAGAGAGAAACAGAGACAGATAGAAATAGAGACATAGAAAGGGAAGCAGGCCCAGGGCCAGAAAGAGTAGGTTTGGGTAGAATTGGCATGGAGTCCACAGGCAATATACGATTATAGCTTATGATATAGATGCTGATGGATGAGCAGCTCTGAACATCCTTTGAAAGATCTTGGACTTCCTTGCCTTCTGGCACAGTACTTGGCTAGGGTTTAAGATGCTCTAGTGGCCAGGAACTGTGCTTGAAGACACTACCACTAAAACAAAGCAGGTTATTAATGGCTCTCACCTGTGAAGATGGAAAAGCTGCTCTCTGGCCTGGCAGCCAAGCAGATAAACAGTTTTGTTTGTGCGCTTCTTTTATATTTGGGTTTCACTGTTTTGTTTTTCCCCCTATCTTAGGATTTTTGGGGGACTTATTTTAGATATCAAAAGGAAAGCTCCATACTTCTGGAGTGACTTCCGAGATGCTTTCAGCCTGCAGTGCTTAGCATCGTTTCTGTTTCTCTACTGCGCCTGTATGTCTCCTGTCATCACATTTGGAGGGCTGCTGGGAGAAGCAACTGAAGGTCGTATAGTATGTGTTACCCTTTTCTCTGAACTTTAAAGTATAGTCACTTCCTGAGATCTGTAGTTAGTTGGCAAAGCCTTTACTTTGGATTCCTTTATAAAGATATATTTGTTTGGTTCCATTCTGCATATGAATTCATTTCAGATAATTTAGTAAAAGAATAACCCTAAATTAGGTCCTAATCTAATCCCAGACCTTGATTTTAAATCCATCATAAACACACAAAAAAATCCTTTTTTTGTTTCCTTTTGTCTATCCTCCCTATTCCTAACATTAGATTCACCTTCTACCAGAGAGACTTTAGCCTGAATACATCAAACTAGAAGAGCAAAAGATATTGTTGGGTGAAAAGGGTACTTCCCCAGTCACTAACCTTTATACAATATCATCTTCTGCCCAGTTGTTAACTCCCTCTCTGGCCTAGGATAAGTCTGTTGGATCTTTTAAAATAAAAAGAGAATTTGCATACCTATTTGTTGTATCTCATCTTTGGATTGAATGTCTCTTTTTACAATTGATGAAATGTAATCATTTGTGTTTCCACACAGAGTGCAATTGAATCTCTATTTGGAGCATCTATGACTGGAATAGCTTATTCTCTCTTTGGTGGACAACCTCTTACCATACTGGGTAGTACAGGACCTGTATTGGTGTTTGAAAAGATATTGTTCAAGTTTTGCAAGTAAGTATTATGCAGTTTGAGAGCAAAAATCAAGCCAAGCAAAGCTGGGAGAAAGGGAAAGGAGATTTTATTTGATTCATTTCATCATCATTGCAACTCAAGCAGAAAGGGAAAGGGATGGCAGTGAGTAGAGTGGGAGACTCCTAAGAGGTTTATATAGAATAGCACTTAATTCCCATTTAGGAACTACTTACAGTTCTATCTACTGAATTGTAGTTATTTTTAGGCAAGGAATTGAGGTCAAAGAGATGAGGGGTTTCAGATTAATTTTAC
Organism: Myrmecobius fasciatus; assembly: GCA_023553655.1. Taxonomy (NCBI): domain Eukaryota; kingdom Metazoa; phylum Chordata; class Mammalia; order Dasyuromorphia; family Myrmecobiidae; genus Myrmecobius; species Myrmecobius fasciatus. The sequence continues at coordinate 31,715 of JAJPUD010016520.1, forward strand.
TATAATTGCTGACACATTCATTTTCAGGAATCTAGAATGACAATTGATATGTTAAAGGTCACTCATTTTATTTTTTATTTCTTTTCTCCCCCTAGAGAATACGGGTTGTCATATCTCTCTTTGCGAGCTAGTATTGGGCTCTGGACTGCAACTCTCTGCATCATCCTTGTGGCCACTGATGCCAGCTCTCTCGTCTGCTACATAACCCGATTTACCGAAGAAGCCTTTGCTTCTCTTATCTGCATAATTTTCATTTATGAGGCTCTAGAGAAGCTGTTTGAACTCAGTGAGGCATATCCAATCAATATGCATAATGATTTAGACCTCCTGACACAATATTCGTAAGTATAGATTCTTTTCTTTCACTAGATTTTCATTCTTTTTTAAAAAATAATTTTCATTGTTACCATGAGAAATCTAGAGAAATGAGCAGAACAAGTGCTTTCATACTGGAGGTAAATAATCTGACAATCTGGAAATGAGAAGATATGGCTTAGTTTAGAACTTTGAAATTTTATTTTCCCAACATTTCTTAGTGCTAGAAAAACTATACTCTTATAATAGGATCACAGATTTAGAGCTAAAATGGAATCAAGACATCATTGAGTCCAACATTTTTATTTTAGAAATGAGGAAACTGAGGCCCAGAAAAATTATGTGGCTTACACAGAGTGATACAGCTAGACTATATTAAAGGTGGAACTCAAAGCCAGATCTTCCTGAGTCCAAGTCCAGGATGCCTCTGACTCCGTAATACTGCCACTATTTTGGGGTTTTTTTGTTATTGTTTTTTTTATTTAGTAGGGTTTTATGCTAAAAAGAAAAGAAAGAAACAAAATTTATCATATTTCATATGTCCTCTCATATCCCTACTGCCTTTTTTCCATCTGACTTTAGGTTGAAACAGGAATCAAAACAATGGAAATCAAAAAAAATGTTAATTTAAATTTAAAATAAAAACATTTAAGTTTATAATAATGAAGGAACCAATGAGTTTTAAAATATAAGATGATAAAAACAGACATAAAATAACATTGAATTGTGATTTATTTTTATGTTTAAAGGTGATTTTTTTTCTCTCTTGATATCATTTATATAGGAAGAGCTCAAAAACTAATTCATATACTAGTTCATAAAAACTAAACAAAAAATATGAATATCTTTGCTTCTAGGGTACTAGTGATCAGGAAATTCATCCAACCTGTATCTCTACAATGGTTATAACCACTCAAATAACTATGTTAAGATATTCTAAAATATATTTGGGATTTTTTTATCACCTTAACACAATTTTCATACTGTAGCATTTGGGTTGTTAGAGCAACAATAATCAGTACATCAGCCACTTTTTTTTCTTTTTTTTTTCATCAGCCACTTTTTATTATAGCTTATTACACTGGCTAATATATTATTATACTGAATTAATATGACCATAGTATTTGCATAGTTTATTACCCCCTCTTTTTCAGAAGAAATGAAGTAGATCGAGGTCATTGAACAGCCAAGAGAAATAGAATTTCATTATTTGTTTGTTTGTAAATTTTGCCAAAAGATAATGAATGCAGAAGAATTTTTTTTCTATGCTACTTATTACAATGGATAGAGCACCCAACTTGAGAGACTAGACAACTTGGATTTAAATTCTTTCTCAAACAGTTGATTTATAATGCTGGGCAAATCAATAAACCTTTCTGTGACTCAGGTTCCTTATCTGTAAAATAAGATAGTAATAGTACTTACTTTCTAGGACTTTTTGTGGGGTGATATCAAATGAGTTAATATCTATAAAATACTTTGCAACCCTTAAAGAACTCTATAAATGTCAACTTTTATTATTTCTTTTACAATTAGATTAATTATATCTTGACTGCTTATTTTTTAAAAATAAGAAAAACAATAAAACATTTTACAGTAAGAAGATGATTTCTCCTGGAATTCATAAAGATTGTTGTTTTGAGGATGGTTCATAATGGAGACAATGAACAATAACATAGTAAATAGATTATTGTACTTGGAATTAGGAAGACCAAAGTTCAACTTACTGAATGGTTGTAGGCAAGGCACTCCTTCTTTGTGTCTCAGTTTTACCTTTAAAACTGAGATAATGATACCTGTGAGACCTAGTGTTTAAAAAAAAAAAAA
>JAJPUD010016521.1:0-24850 GCA_023553655.1 Myrmecobius fasciatus
AGGTAGGAAGAAAGGAAGGTAAGAAGGAAGGTAGGAAGGAAGGAAGGTAGAAAGGAAGTTGGGAAGAAAGGTAGGAAGGAAGGTAGGAAGGAAGGAAGATAGGAAGCAATGAAGGAAGGAAGGTAGGAGGAAGGAATGAACAAAGAAAGGTAGGAAGGAAGGAAGGAATGAACGAAGGTAGGTAGGAAGGAAGGAAGGTAAGGAGGAAGGTAGGAGGAAGGAAAGAAGGAAGGAAGGAAAGAAGGAAGGAAGGAAGGCAGGAAGGAAGGAAGGAAGGAGGGAAAGGCAAAGGATGGGTGCAGTGAATAAAGATAGGAAGGATACTGGCAAGGAAGATAGGAATGATGCTGGCAAGAAAGATAGGAAGGATGCAGGGAAAGAAGGAGTGAAGAAAGGAAGTAGGTAGGGAATGACTGAGAAAGGGAGCTAAAAAAAGCGTAGGAATCAATTAATTGCAGAGAGAAGAAAGGAGAAAAGGAAGGAAAGCTGGAAAAAAGGAAGGAATGGGGCAAAGAAGAAAAGATAGATGTAAGGAGGAGGGAAGAATGGAGGAAAGAAAGGAGAAAGGAAAGGATGGAGTGAGGAAAGGAAGAAGGGAAAGAGGGAAGCAAAGAAAGGAGGAAAGAGGAAAGAAGTTAACAAAGGAAAAGAGGAAGAGAGGGAATAAGAAAGAAAGGAAGGAAGGGAGGAGGGGAGGAAGGGAGGAACACTGCCCAACTGAAACTGACCAGTTTGGCCAGCAACTACTCCTCACAGATTGTTTTTATCCTTTGCTCTTGAGGATCCTCAATGATATCAGGAAGGTGATAAGACCTGTAAGTGAATGGTATTTAGGTGAGGCAGGGACTTGGAAAGTCTTCAAGCCTCCGTCTCTCTTCCAGAGTCATCTGAGCCTAGTGACAAGACATAGGTCAGGACACCTGGAGATGAAGGGAGATACAGTGGGAGACCTTGGCCTTTATAAATTAAAGTATTTACCAGGTCTTAGTTTATCTGAGGCAACACCTATTGAATGATTTCCTTCCTTCCTTCCCTCCTTCATTCCTTCTTTCCTTCCTCCCTCCCTTCCTTCCTTCCATCCTTCCTTCCTTCTTTCCTTCCTTGCCTCCTTTTTTCTCTTCTTCCTTAAATTCTTCCCTCCTTTCTTCTTCCATCCTTGTTTTCCTTCCTCCCTTCCTTCCTCCTCTCTTTTTTCCTTCCTTCCTTTTTATTTCTTCATTCATTCCTTACCTTTTTCTTCTTTCCTTCTTTTCTTCTTTCCTTTTTTCCTTCATTACTTCTTTTCTTTTCTCCCCCTTCCTTCCTCTCTTCCTTTCTCTTTCCACTTCTTCCTTCCTTCCCTTTCTCTTTTTTGTTCTTCCCTTCCTCCCTCCATCTCTTCCTTCCTTTCTTCTTTCTTTCCTTCCTTCCTTCCTTTCTTCCCTTTTTCAATTGATCCTCACATGGCAGGAAATCATGGCCCTTCCCCAGCCTAACTCCCCTCTTAGATGCTCTCCAACTTATCAGCGACTTTCCTAAAGTGTTGTGCCTGGGATGAAACACAATATTCCAATTACAACCTATCTAAGATAGAGTACAGAGGGACTATCATGTCTTTATTCAATGAGTTAATCAACACTGTTGTGTGGTGGGATTAAAAGAAAAAAAACGAAACCTGTACCTTCATAGACGGCATGGACTCTTTAGGAAGACGTGTCCATGTATTCAAAATAGATATGAGATAGGTAGTTTGAGGAAGGGGAAGCCAAGGAAAAGCTTCTTCCAAGAGGTGGTACTTGATATAAATCTGGAAGAAGCCAAGGGATGATCATTATTCCTGAAAAATAATAAGAAGAACATTTATTTATATAGCACTTTAAGGACTGCAAAAAGCCTTATGCATGTTATCTTATCTGATCTTTCCAATAACCCTGGGAGGTTTTTCCTCCCCATTTTACAGATGAGAAAATCAAAGCTGAGAGACATGAAGTGATTTGCCTAGGGTCACAGAGCTGGCAAATTTCTGAGGCCAGATTTGAATCTAGATCCAATATTCTTTTCCCTATACTACCTAAACTCGGCTGCTCTTACTGAAGTTCAAGAGCCCATTTACCTTTTCAGTAGCCATATTGAATTGTTGATTCAATGTGTGTGAGCTCACAGTCTACAAAAACCCTGTATCTTTCTTTTGGCATTGAAGATTGCTCAAGTAAGTAAAGGTACTTACAGGTACAACTTGGGTCAAAGTCACAGAAAACTAAGCTTTAATTATTTAGGTTTTTCCTTCTATCATAGACATATGACTATTTCTAGAAATGCCTCAGGGCTAGTGGGTCTCAGGGGATAGGGATGATTTGGTGGGATCAGTCAAGCAGTAAATATTTATTAAGCACCTATTCTATGCCAGGCATACAAAGACATGTAAAAGACAGGACCTATCCCTGAGCTCACAATCTAATAGGAGTGACATTATACAGACAACTATGTTCAAACAAACTATATCCAGGATAAATAGGAAGTAATCAACAGGGGGAAAGCACTAGAATGAACAGGGGTTGGGGAAGGCTTCCTGTGGAAGGTGGGATTTTAACTAGTATTTGAAGGAAGTCAGGTCTTAACTTCCCTGTTAATGGAATAACAGTAATGAGGAGTAATGAGGAGCAAGAACATTCCAGGCATGGGAGGACAATCAGGGAGATAATAACTGGGAAGAATTTCCTATAGAAGGCAGGTCCGATTATTTGAGGGAAAACTATTCTATTATGCTAAGGCCTGTAAAAAAGGAATTCTCCATGGGAGACTGGAGGTCTCTGTAACTACCTTTTCCAAGTACTTGCCAGAAACTCAAGCCCTGAGAAAAGATTTTGACCCCTCAGGGGCACCTATTACATGGAAACCCTAAGAACTAAATTCTGTGTGGGGATGTGTGTGTCTGTGTTTTCATGTATATTTAGACATGACGAATTGGGTATTTGCTTTTTATTAATATACTAACTTACTACTAAGAAGTGTTTTGAAGGAGTGTTTTGTGGAGAAGTGATAATATCCTCCTCCCCCCCAACATAAAAAAGGAGAAAAGAAAGAAAAAAAAACCAAAATGCATTTTTTAAAATATGAAGTTCAGGAGACACAGAGAAGTAGTATAGCTCTAGCATCAACAAATTAGATTTAATGCAAGATGTCCTAAAAATCTTCACTTTAAGTTATTAAAACAGAAAACTGCCCTAAGACTTCTAGGACACTTCGTACATACTGAAGGAAACAAGCATTTATCAGCCATTTACTACGAATCAACGTAGTAAGTAGGGATAAAAATGCAACTAACGTGAAAATCCCTCTAGAAGTTGAAAAGAGATGGGATGAGGAAAGAGTCACAAGGAGGAGGGAATAGGGGTGGGATAAAGATGACTGACATGAAGGCATGAGTTTGAAATCCAAAAAGTCAGGAATCAGGGCAGGAAAGGAAGAAATTAAGATCTGAAAAGAAAAACTATATATAATGAAGATTTATATTTTCAAATACAAGCTTCTTTTTCTATTCTCTGGATAAGAAAAAAAAGTCACATTTGTGGATCTTTGTCATATTCATAATAACAAATAGGAAAATTTGAACCAAAGTCTAGATGTGAACTGGGCTATTAATAGGCTGACTGCAAGACTCTGCGTGACAACAGTTCTGCCCTTAGTGCTGTGGCTCAAGTAGTGTAGCTTTTAAAATTGTGATTTCTTATAAGAAAGATATCCTGAGCTCTTATGGAAGCAGTTATTCCTTATGGGTCCCATGAAGTAGGGAAAGAAATATAGGACTTTTAATGGGAAATGAGGCATGAATTGTAAATTATTTTTAGATTTTTTTTGAGAAATTCTGGGTGAGAAAATAGTGAAATTTGTGATAAATTTATGTAATAGTATATGGGATAGTTTTGCACTTTAAAGACTAGACAAAGTCAAAGGGATTCTGGGATAAGGTGTATATATTGGGAGGAGGCACCAAAAGGGAAGGCTCCTTTCTGTAGTTCAGGAAATTCCTGAAACCCTCTGCAATTACAGTATTGGTCCGTGCCTTGCCCATGGATAGTGAGAGGGGGTTCTCCTCATAGAAATCACCTAAACAATCCCTTTACTCTATATGTGAGGAGGAGATTATCTCATGAAGGTACCCACCTACCACACAGGTGCCATGTGGAGACCCATTGCATCATCAAGGGCAGAATGGTGACTCGGCCTGTTTCTTGCTGGTAAATCAGAAAAATGTAAGACTAATGGAGATAGGAATATCCATTGATGCTAGAAAGGGATATAAGCGAAGGGATTTCCATTTCCCTACCAAGAGGTAGAGAGGATAGAGCATTTAAAGGACCAAAAAGGAGAAAACAGAAGGCCTCTGTGGTGCCTTTTTTGGTCACAAGATGGCGGCACTTCCACACAACAGGCCATTTTCATTCAGCTTTTTGGAAGCTCAGGGTTTGGGGGGTACCTTGTATTTCTTTTCTTATATTAAGATCTTGAGCCCACATCAGCTGAGTTCCTCTCTTTGGTGCCAAGTGAGTAGCAACCCAATTCTATCTAACCACTTATCAATTATCTCCTATAACAACAATATAGCGCCTTTGGAGATATAACAAAAGCAAAAAGATTCCCACCAAAAAAACAAACAAACAAACAAAACAACAACAACAACAACAACAAAACACCTCAGAAGCACCCTTTGCTTTATACTACCTTAATCTCTTAGAAGAATAGGCTCAAAATTAGTTAAGTCTATATAATAGTGGTCCCAATAAGTCATGTCTAGTTACAGTTTGACTTCAAAATGAATCCTTTCACCTGGGTCACAGAAATCATTCCTGAAAGTAGCTCCTTGCTTCTCAATGCATTAATGCTGAGCTGTACCTTGATACTGGGATATTAAGGCACCAGAGCACAAGTGTTCACTCTTTTTTTGCTTTAAAACATTAGATAAATATCAGTGTTATTTCTGTTTTTCCATTTTTTATTAAAGCTTTTTATTTACAGAACATATGAGTAATTTTTCTACATTGACCTTTGCAAAACTTTCTGTTCCAAATTTTTCCCTCCTTTCCCCCTCCCCTAGATGGCAGGAAGTCTAACACATGTTAAATATGTTAAAATAAATAAGTAAATCCAATATATGTATACATATCTATACAGTTATCTTGCAGCACAAGAAAAAATCGGATCTAGAAAGAAAAAAACCCTGAAAAGGAAAACAAAATGCTATGTTGTGGTCCATACTCAGTTCCCACTGGAATTCACAAGTGTTCACTCTTCCAACTATTGGACATTTACAAGGTCATAATATCTCATTCTTTTACTTAGAATAGAAAAGAATAATTGTAGAGGCCAAGGACCCCAGTCTATTTCACAGGGCCACATGTTGGCCTCAGTGGGGAAAACCCAAGGTTTCTCCTCTTTCAGAATGTTCTCTTGTTGGATACTAGCAGCAAAGGACTCAAAGAAAGGACAGAGAAGCTAAGAGGAAATGGTCAAGACTAGCCCTTAGTCCCTTCTGAATGTTTCTGAAGCTAGTCAAAGAGCCCCGATTCTCCACCGGGCACTTACAATACAAAGCATCACCACTCTCCCAGAAGCTGGCTCTGAGCCTCTTCTACTTAGGGAAAGACTGTCAGAGGCTCTTTATAAGTGTATCAGAATGTTACATAACCAGGTGTTCAACCACATGGCAACCATGACAAGGAAAACCACATACAGTTCAGTGGAAAGAACACCAAATTTGGAGTCAAGATCTGAGTTCTAATCAGACCATGACCATCTTACCTTTTTGCTGAACATGCGCAAGCCACATGACTTCCATGTGCCTTACCTTCTTTTTTCAATTTTAATTTTTCCCAGTTACACATAAAAACATGTAACCACAAAAGAAAAAAAAACACAAGAAAAAAAGTGAACATAGCATGGGTTGTTCCATATTCATTATAATTCTCTCTAGATGTGGATGAAAATTTCCATCCAAAGTTTATTGGATTGCCTTGGATCACTGAGCCACTGAGAAGAACCAAATCTGTCATAGCTGACCATCCCACAATCTGCTGTTGCTGTTTATAATGTATTTTTGGTTCTACTTGTTTTACTCAGTATCAGTTCATGTAAATATTCCCAGGCCTTTATAAAATCAGCCTGTTCATCAATTCTCATAGAACAATAATATTCCATGACATTCATATACCATAACTTATTCAGCCATTCTCCAATTGATGGGCATCCACCCAGTTTCCAGTTTCTAGCCACTACAAAAAGGGCTGCCACAAACATTTTTGTACATGTGGTTGGTTCCTTTTCCCTCTTTTATTATCTCTTTGGAATATAGACCCAATAGTGTGTGCCTTACTTTTGTCACCACTGTGGTGAGGGGATAAATTAGCTGGCTTCTGAGGTCCCTGCTAGCATTATCTCTGCTGAGAGCTCCTGAACCCCAGCTTTTTGGAGGCACATTTCCTTTACAAGAGAGGAGAGTTCCAAGGACACTTGATCCATGAATTCAGCTTTCTGGAGATAGAAAGAGAATTATTGAGCAATGTCATTCTCTTGGGACAGCTAGGTGGCCCTTCAGTGGATAGAGTACTGAACCTATAGTTAAGGAAAACTCCCCTTTCTGAGTTCAAATGTGACCTCAGATACTTCCTAGCTATGTGATCCTGAGAAAGTTACTTCACCCTTGACTGCTTCATTTTCCTCATCTGTAAAAATAAGCTGGGGAAGGACATGGCAAACCACTTCAGAATCTCTGCCAAGAAAACGGAAATGGAGTCACAAAGACTTGGACATGACTGAAAAGGACCAAAGAACAAGTAATTCTTTTAGAAAGAGAAGATGAGGGCTACAGGTGTTCATGTAAACGCTGTCAGCTAAATCCAGCTCTCTCTCACACCCCATCAAGAACAAGTATGAATTTTACCATGTGAAATCGCTTAGGAATGAAAATGATTTTCACCAAGGCAGGCAGTGGTGTGCTAGTAAATGTTTAAAAAACATCTCTTTGAAAAGAAAAAAAAATCATATGCAAGGGAGATTTGTAAGTGTAATCTGCATTGTTAACATTTTCCATCATTTTCTTGATTCTAAACAATTAACAAAACAATAAATCAAGTCCCTATTTATACTGTTTGCCAATTTCCAAGGTTTAAATGCTCACACTGAAAATTTAACAATCAGCTCTTGTGATCCTGTTCCAGCTAGATCTAGCACATCTTGACAGTAAGTAATTTTCATTTTAAAAAAATACAAAATAGCATACATTGTTGGTGGAGCTGTGAACGGATCCAGCCATTCTGGAGAGCAATTTGGAGCTATGCTCAAAAAGTTATCAAACTGTGCATACCCTTGGACCCAGCAGCATTTCTATTGGGCTTATATCCCAAAGAGATCTTAAAGGAAGGAAAGGGCCCCACATGTGCAAGAATGTTTGTGGCAGCCCTTTTTGTAGTGGCTAGAAACTGGAAACTGAATGGATGCCCATCAATTTGGAGAATGGCTGAATAAGTTATGGTATATGAATGTTATGGAATATTATTATTCTGTAAGAAACAACCAGCAGGACGATTTCAGAGAGGCCTGGAGAGACTTACATGAACTGATGCTGAGTGAAATGAGCAGAACCAGGAGATAATTATACACGGCAACAGCAATACTATACGATGATCAATTCTGACAGACATGGTCCTCTTCAACAATGAAATGTTTCAAACCAGTTCCAAATGTTCACTGAAGAAAGCCATATACACCCAGAGAGATGGATGTGAAATGTGGACCACAACATAACATTTTCATGCTCTCGATTGATGTTTGCTTTCATTGTGTTTCCTTTATCTGATTTTTTCTTTCTTGTAGATATGACTTTTTTTCTCGCACAACAATGATAAGTGTGGAAATATGTATACATATATTCGATCTGTCAAGTATTTTAACGTAATTAACATGTAGTGGACTTCCTGCCATCTAGGGGAGGGGTGGGGACTAGGGAGGAAAAATTTGTAACAGAAAGCTTTGTAAGGGTTAATGTTGAAGAATTACCTTTACATATGTTTTGCAAATAAAAAAAAATACAAAATAGCAAAGGATCATGCTACTAGCACAAATAACACTAATGTGCTAATCGGGAGTTAGTCAATAAGCATTTATTAAGCATTAACTATGTAGCAGGCATCATGCCAAGAACTAGGGATACAAATAAAGACAAAAATACAGACCCTGCCCTCACAGAGCTCACAGACTAATGGGAGAAACAACCTATAAACAACAATACACAAATAAGCTTTAGAAAGGATAAATAAGAAATAATCACCAGAGGGAATTAAGATGGGTTGGGGAATGATTTCCTGTAAATGATAGGATTTTAGTTGAGATTTAAAGGAAGATAGTAGCTGGACATGATGAAGGAATGCATTCATCTATGGAAGATAGACACCGAAAATTGGCAGAGCCAAGAAATGGACACCTAGATAGCACAATGGACAGAACTCTGAGTCTGGAGTCAGAAAGATTTGAGTTCAAATATGTCCTCAGACATTAGCTATGTGACCCTGGGCAAGTTACTTGATCCTGTTTGCCTCAGTTTCCTAATCTGGAAAATGAGTAGGAAAAGGAAATGACAAACTACTCCAATATCAGGGTCATGGAGAGTCAGCTATGACAGAGTAACAAGAAATGGAATGATAACCTACAGATGAGCTCAGGAAATTTTCTCTATTTTCAAATACAGTAACATATAAAAATCATGTTTATATACTAAGCTATTAAAATTGACAGTGAGCTAAATTTGGCCTTTAGGCTCTAAGTCCTACAAATCCAAAGTATTATCAAAGAAGGTTATTGCAGACTGGGTTCAGTCCTTGAGAACTCTGCTCACTGAGTCCAGTTCTTTCTCTCATACAATATTTATCTACCCCAGTGTACATTTGTCTTGTGTCTAGCTTCTTCCCAAAGTGGACTCAATAAACAATGGGGGTCAATTATCAGATAGTTGATAATGTTAAAACAATCCAAACTAACATAAGTGTATGGGCAGGCTTCCACCTGAAGAAGTAATGAAGACTCTTATTTTAAAAAGTTACAAAATGGACTGAGTGTATATCACAACATAATATTTTCACTTTTTTGTTGTAATTTGCTTACATTTTTGTTTTCTTTTCCATTGTTTTTCCTTTTTGATCTGATTTTTTTTCTTGTGCAGCATAATAAATGTGGAAATCTGTATAGAAGAACTGCACGTTTAACATATATTGAATTATTTGCCATTTAGGGAAGGGGGTGGGAGGGAAGGGAACAAGGGAGAAAAAAAATTGGAACACAAGGTTTTGCAAGGATGAATGTTGAAAATTATCTATGTGGGGCAGAGCCAAGATAGCAGAGCAGACACAACTCTCTGTAACCTCCTCTGACCTTCTCTCAAACCAAACAGCAGATTAAGCTTCTAAACTGGTTTTGGAGTCAAAGCACCCACAAATATTTGGAGTACAACACATTTCTAGAAGAAGTTACTTTGGAAGAATTTCAGAACAGGTCTGTTTCAATCAGGCAGGGGGACAGCCTGCTGAACCCAGACAGCAGGACAGGAAGAGCAGGGCAGGAAGCCGGGGCCGGGAGTCAGAGGCAGCTTCCACGCACCTGAGAATCTTGTATGAGCCTCTTAGGCTATTCTGTCCTGGTTGCAAGCAGTTGGTTTGGCAGATTTGCCTTTTATAAAAAGTAAATCGTGAAAAAAAAAAGTAAATTGTAAAACACTGAGCCCAGGAAGAACACCAAACCTAGCCATCATCCAGCACTGGAAATCAATCAGCAAAACTGCCCCAGGGAAAATTAAAGCAACTGAACATACTTTGCTTTGAACAGGACCCAAGCCTTTAAAAAATAAATAAAAAGCCAAAAAGAACTCTCACCATAGACAGTTTTTATGGAAAGAGAGAACAGACCTCAAATCCTGAGGTTCCTAAAGGCAAAGCAACTCCAGAGGAAGCCCCAAAGGGAGATATAAGCTGGTCCCCATTTCACAAGGCTTTCCTGGAAGATTCCATAAAGAATCTTAAAAGAGAGTTAGAAGAACACAGGGGAAATGTAATGAAATCATTGCAAGAAGGAATGGAAAAAATGAAAAAAGAATGCAATGAACAAAAAAATTCAATTGGCCAGTAGCAAAAGGAGCTAAAAAAAAGGTAACTGAAGAAAATAATACACTAAAAATTAGAATTAAGCAAATGGAAGTGAGTGACTCAATAAGACTTCAAGAATCAATCAAACAAAAACAAAAAAAAAATGAAAAAATAGAAGAAAGTGTGAAATATTGCCTAGGAAAAAAACAACTGACCTGGAAAATAGATCTAGGAGAGACAATCCAAGGATTATTGGACTACCTGAAAGCCATGATTAAAAAAAGAACCTAGACACTATCTTATAGGAAATCATAAGAGAAAACTGCCCTGATATTTTAGAATCAGAAGATAAAATAGCCACCAAAAGAATTCACTGATCACTTCCTAAAAAAGAGCCCAAAATTAAATCTCCAAGGAATATCGTGGCTAAATTTCAGAACTATTGCACCAAGGAAAAGATATTGCAAGCATCCAGAAAGAAACAATTCAAATACCAAGGAGCCACAATTAGGATCACCCAGGACCTAGCAGCTTCCACCTTAAAGGATCAAAGGGCCTGGAATCAGATATTCCTAAAGGCAAAGGAACTTGGATTGCAGTCAATAATAAGTTATCCAGCTAAAATGAGCATTATCTTTCAGGGAAGAAGATGGACATTCAATGATATAGGAGAATTTGACCTATTTCTAATGGGAAGACCAGATCTGAACAAAAAATCTGAGCTCCAAACACAGAACACAAGAGAAACATAAAAAGGCAAAAAAGAAAGAACTCAAGGACTATACAGAGAGTATATACAGAAAGCACATACAGAGTGAAGGTAAATGCTGGAGCAGAATCTATTATGCTTCAGATAAACAAAAAAAAAAAGGAGGGGTAGCAATCCTGATCTCAGATCAAGTAAAAGCAAAAATAGATCTAATTAAAAGAGATAAGGAAGGAAACTATATTTTACTAAAAGGTGCTATGGATAATGAAGCAATATCAATACTAAACAAATATGCACCAAGTGGTATAGCATGGAAATTCCTAGAGGAGAAGTTAAGAGAAATGCAAAAAGAAATAGACAGCAAAACTATACTAGTGGGGTATCTCAACCTTGCTCTCTTAGAACTAGATAAATCAAAGCACAAAATAAATAAGAAGCAAGTTAGGGAGGTAAACAAAATGTTAGAAAAGCTAGCTATGATAGATCTTTGGAGAAAAGTGAATGGAGACAGAAAGGAGTTTACTTTTTTCTCACCAGTTCATGGGACTTATATAAAAAATAACCATGGATTAGGGCATAAAATCCTCAAAATCAAATGCAGAAAGGCAGAAATAGTAAATGTATTTTTTTCATAACATAATTCAATAAAAATCACATGCAAATAGACCAAAAATTAATTGGAAATTAAATAATCTAATTCTAAAAAATGAATGGGTGAAACAACAAATCTTAAACATAATCAATAATTTCATCCAGGAGAATGACAATAATGAGACAACATACCAAAATTTGTGGGACACGGCCGAAGCAGTTATAGGGGATAATTTTATATCTCTAGATGCTTACCTTCATAAAATAGAGAAAGAGAAGATCAATGAATTGGGCTTACAACTAAAAAAGCTAGAAAAAGAACAAATTAAAAGCCCTCAATTAAATACAAAATTTGAAATTCTGAAAATAAAAGGGGATATTAATAAAATTAAAAATAAGAAAACTATTGAATTAATAAATAAAACTAAGAGTTTTATGAAAAAACAATAAAATAGACATACCTTTAGTTAATATGATTAGAAAAAAGGAAAGAAGAAAATCAAATTGTTAGTCTCAAAAATGAAAAGAGAGAACTTTCCACAATTGAAGAGGAAATTAGGGCAATAATTAGGAGTTACTTTGCCCAACTATATGCCAATAAATTTGATGATCTAATTGAAATGGAGGAATATCTACAAAAATATAGACTGCCCAGGTTAACAGAAGAGGAAATAAATTATTTAAATAGCCCCATTTTAGAAAAAGAAATAAAACAAGCTATTAATCAACTTCCTAAGAAAAAATCTCCAGGGCCAGATGGATTTACATGTGAATTCCACCAAACATTCAAAGAACAATTAATTCCAATACTATATAAACTATTTGAAAAAATAGGGAAAGAAGGTGTACTACCAAATTCCTTCTATGATACAGATATGGTGCTGATACCTAACCAGGTAGGGTGAAAACAGAGGAAGAAAATTATAGACCAATCTCCCTAATGAATATTGCTGCAAAACTCTTAAATAAAATATTAACAACGAGATTATAGAAAGTCATCCCCAGGATAATACACCATGACCAAGTAGGATTTATACCAGGAATGCAGGAATGGTTCAATATTAGGGAAAGTATTAGCATAATTGACTATATCAATAATCAAATTAACAAAAAACATATGACTATCTCAATAGATGCTGAAAAAGCATTTAATAAAATCCAACATCCATTCCTATTAAAAACACTAGAGAGATTAGGAATAAATGGACTTTTCCTTAAAATAGTAACATCTATTTAAAACCATCAGCAAGCATCATATGTAATGGGGACAAACTAGAACCATTCCCAGTAAGATCAGAGATGAAACAAGGTTGCCCACTATCACCATTACTATTCAATATTGTATTAGAAATGTTAGCTTTGGGAACAAAAGAATAAAAAGAGATTAAAAGAATTAGAGTAGGTCATGCGGAAACCAAATTGTCACTCTTTGCAGATGATATGTTGGTATACATAGAGAACCCTAGAGACGCAGCTGAAAAATTATTAGAAATAATCCACCAGGGCAGCTAGGTGACTCAGTCGATAGAGCACCACCCCTGAAGTCAGGAGGGCCTGAGTTCCAATTTGGTTTCATATACTTAACATTCCCTAGCTGTGTGACCCTGGGCAAATCACTTAACCTCAATTGCCTCAACAAAAAAAGCAAAAAGAAAGAAAGAAAGAAAGAATCCACCACTTTAGCAAAGTTGCAGGATACCAAATAAATCCACATAAATCATCAGCAATTTTATACACCATTAACAAAATCCAGCAGCAAGAGATATAAAGAGAAATTCCATTTAAAATAACTGTCGATTGTATAAAAATCTGGGAATCTATCTGCCAAGGGAAAGTCAGGAACTATATGAGCAAAACTACAAAACACTTTCCACACAAATAAAGTCAAATCTAAACAATTGGAAAAATATTAAGTGCTCTTGGATAGGTCGAACGAATATAATAAAGATGACAATACTCCCTAAACTAATTTATTTATTTAATGCTATACCCCAAGAAATTATTTTACTGACCTAGAAAAATAACAACAAAATTCATCTGGAAGAACAAAAGGTCAAGAATTTCAAGGGAATTAATGGGGGAAAAAAAGCAAATGAAGGTGGCCTAGCTATACCAGATCTAAAACTATATTATAAAGCAGTGGTCATCAAAACCATTTGGTACTGGCTAAGCAACACAGTAGTTGATCAGTGGAATAGGTTGGGCTCACAGCAACAAAATAGTCAATGACGATGATAATCTAGTGTTTGACAAACCCAAAGACCCCAGCTATTGGGAGAAGAACTCACTATCTGACAAAAACTGCTGGGAAAATTGGAAACTAGTATGGCAGAAACTAGGCACTGACCCACACCTAACACCATATACCAAGATAAGGGCGAAATGGGTTCATGATCTAGACATAAAGAATGATATTACAAACAAATTAGAAGAACTTAGGATGGTTTACCTCTCAGATCTGTGGAGGAGGAAGGAATTTGTGACCAAAGAAGAACTAGAGATCATCATTAATCACAAAATAGATAATTTTGACTATATCTAGTTAAAAAGTTTTTGTACAAACAAAACTAATGCAGACAAGATTAGAAGGGAAGCAATAAACTGGGAAAACATTTTAACATTCAAAGGTTCTGATAAAGGCCTCATTTCTAAAATCTATAGAGAATTAACTCAAATTTATAAGAATTCAAGGCACTCTCCAATTGATAAATGGTCAAAGGATATGGACAGACAACGTTCAGATGAAGAAACTGAAACTATTTCTAGTCATATGAAAAGGTGCTCCAAATCACTATTGATCAGAGAAAGATCAGAGAAAGGAGGGAAAGGGACCCACATGTGCAAAAATGTTTGTGGTAGCCCTTTTTAGTGGCTGGAAACTGGAAACTGAATGGATGCCCATCAATTGGAGAATGGCTGAATAAATTATGGTCTATGGATGTTATGGAATATTATTATTCTGTAAGAAACAACTAACAAGATGATTTCAGAGAGGCCTGTATTGACTTATATGAAATGATGCTAAGTGAAATGAGCAGGACTAGGAGATCATTATAGATGGCAACAACTAGATTATACAATGATCAAGTCTGATGGACATGGCTTTCTTCAACAATGAGATGATTCAAACCAGTTCCAATTGTTCAATGATGAAGAAAGCCATTTACACCCAGAGAGAGGACTGTAGACCACAACATAGCATTTTCACTCTTTCTGTTGTTGTTTGCTTGCATTTTGTTTTCCTTCTCAGGTTTCTTTCTAGATCCGATTTTTCTTGTGCAGCGAGATAACTGCATAAATATGTATACATATATTAGATTTAACATATATTGTAACATATTTAACATGTATCGGACTACCTGCCATCTAGGGGAGAGGGTGGGGGGAAGGAAGGCAAAATTTGGAACAGAAGGTTATGCAACGGTCAATGTTGAAAAATTACCCATGCTTTAATAAAAAAGAAAGAAAATTATCTATGCATGTTTTGAAAACAACAAGGTTTTATTTTAAAAAATAAAGAAGTTACAAAAGTATGAGATTTGTAGCCCTGCCAAAGAGGTAGTTGATTGTCAACTTAGCCCTGTGCCCAGCTCTCTCTTTAGGTCCCAATCTTCTGGTGAGCAAGGCCAGCTAATGTATTCACCCTCCAATCAATGTGTACCTATTTCTCCAAGAAACCCTATAGTACCTGAAGTGAAGCAGATTGAGGGACCCAGGACCTTTTGTTCCTATCTTCAGAGAAAGAAACGGGAGGATTCTGGGAAGATGGTGGAATAGGTGGGGAAAATTTCAAGCTCTCTCTATTTCCCCCACAAACAGAACAAATTTGCTCCTCAGTGTAAACATAGACTTTTGAAAAAATCAAGACAAAAAAAGAAAAGGAAAAAGAAACATCAAGAGGACTTGGGCTAGAATAAGGGTCCTTCTGATACAATTGAGATCAGAAAAAAGACCCGAGACTGGGATTAGGCCATGTGAAGTGCAAACACCTCTAGGCTAGCTCCAAGGAAACACCGAGTGCGTCCCCCCTTTCCCCAGGGTAAACCGGGTGTAGCTGGAGCCTCTGCAGGAACCACAGAGACTTTCACCTGTTTGATGAGTCGGGGTCTGAGTCTGGGAAGACTGAGGGAACCTCACCTGATTAGGAACATCAAGTCCAGTTGTGCTGCTGAGACTTGGCCCTGGGTGAGAAGGTGAATGCAGAGGCTGCAGGGCAGGGAAGCTGCTGGCTGTGGGTACTTGCTGGAGGGTGAAGCTCTTGGTTTAGGGTTCCGGCCAGAGGGAAGAGCTGAAGTAAAGAGACACCCCCCACCCCAAGATTAGAAGTGCTTACACTAATATCTCTTATTTTTAAAAAATGAGCCAGCAAAGAAGAAAGAAAGCCACCATAGAAACATACTATGAGAACAGGGAAGACTGGAGTTCATCTTCAGAAGAGGACACTGAAGTAAAAAAAAAAAAAGTTTCCACCCAAAGAGTAATGTGAAATGGCTCCCTGCCCAGAGAGAATTTATAAAAGAACTCAAAAAGGAATTTAAAAATCAAATGAGAGACATTGAAGAAAAACTAAAAATAAATGAATGAATAAATGAATACCTTCAGAGAAAAATAAGAAAATTATGAAAAAAATTGGCCTATAGTTTGAATGACCAATTCCCCTCTCTTTTTGGCAGATCAGGTCCGTTGCTTTTCTCCAATTGTGAACTATTTCTCCTATTTTCTACCATTTTTTCAAATCTTAAGGATAAGAGTTTGGTACACCCAGTGATGGAGTTCATCTGGGCCAAGTGGCTGGAATCATCAAGGGCAGCCCAGTATTCTATCTATATCTCCTTACTCATGTGATGCAGTGATTCCCTGTTAGTCATTTGCATTCTGTTATTCCCAGAAGAAAGATCATTCTACTTTACAGAGAAACCAAAAACAAAAAAAGGAGTAAGCAGTTCTGCCTTCTCTATGTTGTCAGTTATCATGCTATAATAACCTCTATGCAAACGTCTGCTCCCTTCTTTGAATCTCCTTTTTTCTCACAAGATAACTAAAACAGCACCCCCTTTCTTTCCTCAACATTACTGACACTATTTTTGAATGATCATGCTATTCATATCCATCTTCTGACTCCTGGCCTTGCTTCCATTTCCCATGCATTTCATTTTTTTAAAATCTAAATCAGCTGGTAAACTCCCTGTGTAGCCAGCCACATAAGTCTTTTCAAACAAGTCCTCATTTTTCTTCCTCAGTAGAATCATTTACCTTTCTGTCTTTAAATTGTCGTTCTTGACAAACAACTTTGAAAGTCTTAGGAACTCTGATCAGCACAGTGGCCAGCCACAAATCCAGAAGACTCAAAATGAAACATTCTACCCACCTTCTTGGATTCAGAGTGCAAATTGAGAACATATTTTGTTAGACATAGCTAATATAGGAATTCATTTTACTTGACTATGTCTTTAACAAGTTTTTTTTTTGCTTCCTCAATGTGGCAAGGGGGAAAGAGAGTATAAATCCAATAAGAAAATAATATTTAACAAAAAATGTAATTATTTCATTCTTGAGCATCTTTCATCTCAACTGGACCAATTTACCCTGAAGCATTTTACTCCGTGGGATTCTATTTATCTTTCATCTGAACTCTTTGAAATCTACTTTCCCAAAATCAAGATGTGTGTACAGATTTCTTCTTCCTTATTACAAATTCTAGGAGGGAGTACTCATTTACCCTCAGGGTTTCCATCATTTTTATGCCAACAACTAGGTACTCTGTGTTACTGAGAATCAGATCCAAAATAGAATTTCTCCTGTTATGTGGCATAACACTGACTATTCTGGCCCCCACTGACAAAAGGCCAGGGATATTACATATCTCCCCTTCCTCAAAGTTCTCAGGTATCCTTAAGGGATTTGGGATATCCAGGCTCTCTGTCAGTTCCCATAGTATTCCCTAGATTGTCAGGGTGTGAGGTCTCTGAACTCCACTTTCATTTAGCCACTAACAGTCAGATTAGCTTTTACAAAGAAATATTTATTTTGAAGTATAATCACAAATATAGAAACTTATTGCCTAAGAAGTGGGGCTTAATTCCCACTCTGCCATCTCAGTCTCTGGGGAGGGGAAGTGGATTAAGTTCATAGTTTAGCTCAGTTTCTATAGTACACAGTTCTAAATTCCAAGCCCCAAGCTTCTCTTGGGTTTGAGTCTCAAGCACCCTGGCTTCTCTGTAGGCTGGCTGGTTGCAATGCTGACTCCAAGGTCAGCACAGCTTTAACTCCAGGGACCAGTAAGGATTATTGCCTACACCTAGAAACTGAAGATAAATAAAACAGAACAGAAACATAGCCCCACAGATCCATTTTTTCTAGACCCAAAAAGCCTAAAAGGAGAGGAGAAAAGAAATCCTCTTTCCCCTTACTGATCCAGCTCAAGACACCTACACTGTGGGTGAAATGGGTGTGATCTTCACCCTCTGGATGCAACAGCAAAAAAACACCCAGGAAAGAAAGTGAGACTGTCCTAATTTAACGTGTTTTTTTTTAATCCCATCCTATTCGAGTTACATAGCCAATCACAAGTATACCCAAATACAAAGTTTTGCAGATTCAACAAAACAAGAAACATTCAAAGTTTTCCAAATATTTCTGCTTGCTTAGCCTTTTCTTAACCCACAAGTAGGTTCATTTAGAAAAGGGACACAAAATGTAAACTATCTGAGAGTTTTAGACACAGGCTTTCTCACCCTAAGAAGTTGTAGGGTATTTTGCTTTCACAAAAAGCAGCCATCTCAATCAGTTTAAATGCAGGGGGGGGGGGAACCACAACAGGAGCATTTTTATTAGCCATGAGCAACCTAGTGATTCCATAATTCCCCCATTAAACTAAATAGTGGAACTCTTTCAGGAATCAGTAATATAGCAGATATCAGAATAGCGATACTATACAGGAAAGTTATCAAACTGTGCATACCCTTTGACCCAGCAGCATTTCTATTGGGTTTCTATCCCAAAGAAATCATAAAGGAAGAAAAGGGCCCCACATGTGCAAGAATGTTTGTGGCAGCCCTTTTTGTAGTGGCTAGAAACTGGAAACTGAATGGATGCCCATCAATTGGAGAGTGGCTGAATAAATTATGGTATATGAATGTTATGGAATATTAAGAAACGACCAGCAGGATGATTTCAGAGAGGCCTGGAGAGACTTGCATGAACTGATGCTGAGTGAAATGAGCAGAACCAGGAGATCATTATACACGGCAACAACAAGATTAAGCAATGATCAATTCTGATGGACATGGCTCTCTTCAACAATGAAATGTTTCAAACCAGTTCCAATTGTTCACTGAAGAAAGCCATATACACCCAGAGAGAGGGATACGAAATGTGGACCACAACATAACATTTTCATGCTCTTGATTGATGTTTGCTTGCATTTTGTTTCCTTTCTCTGATTTTTCTTTCTTGTAGATATGATTTTTCTTGCACAACAATAAGTGTGGAAATATGTATACATATATTCCATTTGCCAAGTATTTTAACATAATTAACATGTAGTGGATATCCTACCATCTAGGGGAGGGGTGGGGAGTAGGGGGGAAAATTTGTAACAGAAAGCTTTGTAAGGGTTAATGTTGAAGAATTACCCATACATAGGTTTTGCAAATAAAACATTTTTTTTTAAATTTTCAAAAAAAAATTTCAAACTTTTACAGCGATACTATACAGGATTTAATAATACAGAACGTATCCATATTTAAATAGTCAAGCAATCATCAATTGAAAAGCTTGCAAAATTATATCAATGGAGCTAACTTGTGAAGTAAAACACTATAAAAAAATCGGCTGTATTTATTGACTGATTGATTGAATGGGGAGGAAGGAAGGGGGTATCTCTAAGATCTCTTGGTCTATCTAAAACAAATATCCCAGCCAAAGACTCTCTCCAGGAGTCCCCACTAAAATGAAGCACCCAATTTGATCCCAGATAAGGTCCCACATGTAACACTGGCTCCCCTAGCCTTGAGTGTCTGAAGGGTAGAAATGTTACATTTCTCTCCTCTTCCAGGGTTCTCGGGTATGTTTAAGGGAGATGGGTATATAGAGGTTGGGGTGTCAAAGCTCTATAAGGAGTTGGGGTATCTAGGTTCTCTGTCATTGACTCCAACACTGATGGTGTTTCCTAGGGATGTGGAGTCCCCTGAATTCCACATCCATTTAGCCACTAACAGTCTTTTTACAAAAGAATATTTATTTCAAAATATAATTACTAATATATAAATTTACTGCCCCACACATGGGGCTTAATCCCTCCTCTAGACCACCTCAGTCTCTGCGGAGGGAAAGGGGATTAGGTTCATAACATAACTCTGTTCCTATAGCACACAATCCCAAATTCCAAGCCCAAAGCCCCTCTTGGGCTTCAGTGCCAGGCACTTTGAGTCTCTCAGGGCTTCCTAAGAGTGTTGTCTGGCTGCAATATTCCACCTGGAATCCTGGTTCTAAGGTAGTCACGGATCTAACTTCAAGGTCCAGTGGGGATTTCTGCTTACACCTAGAAACTGAGGAACCCCCACCCCCACCCCAACCCATTTCTCAGGGCAATATGGCTCAAAAATGGGAAGGAGGAAAAAAAAAGTCCTCCCTACTTCCTGTTTCAGTTTAGAGAATGGGTGAACCATGTATGATCTTCACCCTCTGGTCCCAGCAGAAAAAAAAAGAGCAAGGTTGTCCCAGTCTTAATAGTTTTCAAAACACACCCTAGCTTTCGTTGCAGCCAATTGAAGGAGGTGCTAGGGAATCCATATGGTAAGGAAATAAAGACAAACAGAGTGCTTCCATCTTAGTCAAAGTGAAAATGCGCCAACAAAGCCCATTACAGTAAGATGAAATTATCACTAAGGGAAGTGAAGAAGTTATTAACTATCCTGTTTTTGCCAGAGTGGGAAAGCTCTAGCCAATGCCTGGATAACTGAAGACCCCCATAAGTACTATATCATGCTTCTGTTCTGAGCTTTCGATTTATTTCCTAAACTCCTCATCTTATTTTCTCATTCTGTTGCAGTTATCCGAAATACATTTCAATGAGAAAATCCCTCCTGTTTCTTCCTCCTTTGATCTTCACAGCTATACTCCGTTCCTGGATTTCCTCACATAAGTAAACCTTTTTAATATATAATTCTGTTCTACTTCACCCACTTTGTTTATCTTGATTCTTTTGAATAAAATAAACCCATCTAAACCTAAAGTCTAATTATGGGTTTTCCTCTCACTGGTTCCCAGTGAAACCCATAAGATCAAATTGACCGTCTTTATTTAAGTTATCTAGTTCTTGTTAAATGTGGGACGGTTGTTTATGGATATTTAAGGCTATGACTTTCCTACTGGCTCCTTTCTTGGATTTGTCTCCTCTGAATTCCCGAGTGCCTCAATTGCAATTCACCTCCCTCCAGTGTAGCTACTCTCTTGCTTGAAGGCTATGCATAAGCAACTTTCTCTCTTAACCCATCATTTGTAGTGTAAAGCCCCTTTGTTTTGCTAGTTAATCATTCCACTAAGGCTCTGGGGCTCTAACCTGGATCTTCCCCAGTCATTGTGGTTTCTAGGTTCATTACTTCTCAGTAGGGGTCACAAGTTCCCCAGTTCTAACATCCATTAGTTCCTCGCCATCATCCTGATTATATTGGGGACAATTCCACTTTTGTTTCTGATCTAGGATTTTTCCTCATAAAAGGAAATGAGTAAAAAGTTATCTACTGTACAAACATGAGCCAGCTAGAGGACAAATCCTTCATTCTGGCTGCTAACTAGTCATTTACATTTCACCTCTCCAGACCACAGTCCTTTCAAACATTTTCTTTCTAATGGCCCCTCTTTCTCCTCCGCTGATTCTTTGTAAAGGAAACAAGAGATCTGGCTGGGAACACACGTGGCATGAGATGAAAGGCACAAAATCAGATGATCAGATGGTAGGTCTCATGTCACTATTCCCTTCCTTCTGAGGACTGGAAAGTAAGCAGGAGAGTGTGTAGCAGGGGATGTGAGTCACACCTGCACAGTAAAAGGAGAAAGTCTGTTCCCCACTGCCTTTCCTATTCTATTCCCCTCAAGGGAAGGTGCAAGCAGGAGATGGAAGGCTAGCAGTCCGAGGAAGATCTGGCTCCTCTTATTTTTTTTTAATGTGTTCCATCTCTGGTCAGAAATCTGTGAAACCTAAATTGAAACTATGATTTAGAAATCCAAGTATCTTCCTCAGATAAAACTTGTTTAAATCATATGTTCATTCCTTAAATTATTTTTTTTTCTTCTGGCTTTAATGGACAATAATGATGAAAATATAACGACTGGTCCTATAATCTTCAGGTTTTTTTCTGCAAGATTTTGTTATCACTAGCAATATAATCGGTGAAGCTGATAAATAAATCAAAAAAGTCTGAAAAGATATGCAATGTTCACACTCCTGGACCTCCCACCTCTGCAAAGTAGTGGCAGGAGAAGGTGTCTTGTCATGTTCTCTTTTGGGGACCACTATCCTTCTTTGTAATCGTGTAACCTCAATTTCCTTATTTTTTAACTTTAAAAAACATTCCATAATATTTTATTTTCCAAATGCATTTAAAGATAGTTTTCAACATTCATTTTTGTAAGACTTTGTTCCAAATTTTTTGCTCTCCCTCCCTTACCTCCCCCCTCCCCAAGACAGCAACCATCTGATACAGGTTAAATATGTGCAATTTGTAGCCTCAATTTTCAATTGTTTTGTAGTGGGGAGTCAAAGGACATTATGTTAAGAATCCCTATTGTAGGGTACAAGAATGAGACAACATAACCAAAACTTCTGGGCAATTAACAAAAGATGAGAATTTTGTTAGTGGGGATAGTGGGAGAAAATTCATCAGTTCTTTTCCAGTCTTCTCCCTCTGGGCCAAATCTTATAATTTGCAGGAAAAAAGTAAGGCATGGGGGAAGAAAGGGTAAAGCAATAGCTCCACCATCACATGTATGCTCAGCACTGTGTCGAGTTGTTTTTCAGTCATGTTCAACTCTTTGTGACCCTATTTGGGGTTTTCTTGGCAAAGCTACTGGAGTGGTTTGTCATTTTCTTTTCCAGCTCATTTTACAGATGAGGAAACTGAGACAAACAGGGCGATGTGACTTGCCCAGGGTCACACAGCTAGTAAGCTTCTGAGGACAGACTGGAACTCAGGAAGATGAGTCTTCCTGAAGCTGAGCCCAGCAGAGTCAACTAGCTGCCTGTGAGGGCAGATATATTCAGCTCCTTTGCAATTTGTTTAAGTGAAGCACTGAAACCAGGAGCAAGCGATGAATCAACAAGCACCACAACAACAACAACAAAAAACAAAAACAAAAACAAAAACATATGCTGTGTGCTACATGCTTACCGTGTGTTAGGTGCTAAGGATACAAATATGAAAAAGAAATCGATTCCCACTCTTGAGAAGCCATTAGAGAAGAAATACCTGAGTATAATCAGTTCTGGCATCTATACCGTGTGCTTCAAAACCATGATGTATTAAGGAACATTGAGAGTATAACAAAAACTGCAGATTTTCTCATGGATGGTTTCTTCCATTAAAAAAAAAAAAAAAAAAAAACCAGTGAGAACACAGAAAACTGCACTTCAAAATAACTCCCAACTACTTTATCAAAGTCTTTATCTTATGTACTGTATATCTTCTGATGCAGTAGAAGTAGAAACTGTGGGTGGAGGAGTGCTGGTCCATATCACCCCCGATCCTGCCCTCATTCCCTTTGGCCATGACCTTTAGGTCCCAAGGTCCAAAGCCTGCTCAGTTTGCTTGTACAACCCAGGGTACAGGCCAAGAAAAATCCTGAGGCTATGGCCTGAGTCACTATTTTTTGTAGCATTTATTTTTTCTTAACCATTAAACGTAAGTAAAACTGATAGCATTTTTACTGAGCTTTCTTTTAGCTGTGTCGCTGATGAAATGTCTCAGCATTGTGCACCAATGCCATTTTCCCCATAAGTTTTTTGGGTTTTATTGAGAAATAGGAAGGAGGTAAAATGGCACTTATTAAGCACCTGTATGCTAGGTACTAGATTAAGCACTTGACAAACGTGACTTCATTTCATCCTCATAGCAACCTTGAGAGGTAGATGCTGTTATTATCTTCATTTTACAGAAGAGGAAACTGAGGCAGACAGAGGTAAAGTGACTTGCTCAGTGCCTGAGATGGGATTTGACCTCAAGTTTTCCTGACTCCAAGGCCAGTTCTCTAATCACCAAGTCACCTAGTTGCCTCCATGGTGGGCAAAATTCCTCATTACGAGTCCTTGGAAATCATTACTTGGACCATAGTTAAGTTCTTCAAAATTATTTCTTTTTACACTGTTGTTAGAATATAAATAATTTCCTAGTTCTCATTTAACTATATAACTTATATACATATTCCCAGGTTTCTCTGAAACTGTCTTTTTTGGTTTCTTACAACCCAATAGCATTCTGATATTCATATACCATAATTTTGTCAGTCATTTCCCCATCGAAGGGCACCCACTGGTTTCTAGTTCTTTGCCAGTACAAAAGGGGCTGTCTCGATATGTTTCTACACATGAGAACTTATCCTCATTCTTTGATCTCTTTGGAGATCAAAGGCCTAGTAGTAGTGTTGCTGGGTCAAAGGGTATGCACAGTTGAACAGCTTTTGGGCTGGACCAGTTGACAGTCCCATTAACAATACATTGTATTAACAAAACTAATGCAGATAAGATTAGGAGGGAAGCATCAAATTGGGAAATCATCTTTACATTTAAGGGTTCTGATAAAGGTCTCATCTCTAAGATATATAGAGAATTGTCTCATATTTATAAGAATTCAAGCCATTCTCCAATTGATAAATGGTCAAAGGATATGAACAGACAATTTTCAGATGAGGAAATTAAAACTATTTATAATCATATGAAAAGGTGCTCCAAATCACTATTGATCAGAGAAATGCAAATTAAGACAACTCTGAGATACCACTACACACCTGTCAGATTGGCTAAGATGACAGGAAAAGATAATGACGAATGTTGGAGGCGATGTGGGAAAACTGGGACACTGATACATTGTTGGTGGAACTGTAAATGTATCCAACCATTCTGGAGAGCAATTTGGAGCTATGCTCAAAAAGTTATCAAACTATGCATACCCTTTGACCCAGCAGTGTTTCTATTGGGCTTATATCCCAAAGAAATCATAAGAGAAGGAAAGGGCCCCACATGTGCAAGAATGTTTGTGGCAGCTCTTTTTGTAGTGGCTAGAAACTGAAAACTAAATGGATGCCCATCAATTGGGGAGTGGCTGAATAAATTATGGTCCATGAATGTTAGGGAATATTATTGCTCTGTAAGAAACGACCAACAGGACGATTTCAGAGAGGCCTGGAGAGACTTGCATGAACTAATGCTCAGTGAAGTGAGCAGAACCAA
>JAJPUD010016522.1:0-33853 GCA_023553655.1 Myrmecobius fasciatus
CTGGTTCAATATTAGGAAAACTATCAGCATAATTAATTATATTAATAACCAAACAAACAAAAAACATATGATTATCTCAATAGATGCAGAAAAAGCCTTTGATAAAATTCAACACCCTTTCCTATTAAAAATACTAGAGAGTTTTGGAAGAAATCGGCTTTTCCTTAAAATGATCAGTAGCATCTATTTAAAACCATCAGCAAGCATCATATATAATGGAGACAAACTAAAATCATTCCCAATAAGATCAGGAGTGAAACAAGGCTGCCCACTGTCACCATTACTATTTAACATTGTATTAGAAATGTTAGCTTTAGCAATAAGAGAAGAAAATGAGATAAAAGGAATCAGAGTAGGTAATGAAGAAACCAAATTATCACTCTTTGCAGATGACATGATGGTATACTTAGAGAACCCTAGAGGCTCAACTAAAAACCTACTAGAAAAAATTGACAAGTTTAGCAAAGTGGCAGGATTCAAAATCAATCCACACAAATCATCAGCATTTTTATATATTACAAGGTTCAGCAGCAAGAGATACAAAAAGAAATTCCATTCCAAATAGCAGAAAATAGGATAAAATATTTGGGAATCTCTATGCCAAGGACAAGTCAGAAACTATACGAACTAAACTACAAAACACTTTCCATACAAATAAAATCAGACCTAGTCAATTGGAAAAACATTAAGTGCTCATGGGTAGGCAGAGCAAACATAATAAAAATGACAATACTACCCAAACTAATCTACTTATTTAGTGCCATACCAAATAAACTCCCAAGAAATTATTTTACAAATCTAGAAAAAATAGTAGTAAAGTTCATTTGGAAGAACAAAAGGTCAAGGATCTCAAGGGGATTAATGAAAAAAAGAAAGGCAGATGAAGGTGGCCTTGCTGTACCAGATATAAAACTATATATTATAAAGCAGCGGTCATCAAAACCATTTGGTGCTGGCTAAGAAATAGAGCAGTCGATCAGTGGCACAGGATAGGTTATCAGGACAATCTAGGCAATAACCTTAACAATCTAGTATTCGATAAACCCAAAGACCCCAGATTTTGGGATAAGTACTCACTATTCGGCAAAAACTGCTGGGAAAATTGGAAAGTAGTGTGGAAGAAATTAGGGCTTGACTTATACCTAACACCACATACCAAGATAATATCTAAATTGGTTCAAGATCTAGATATAAAGAGTGATTTTGTAAGCAAATTAGAACGTAATATAGTTTACTTCTCAGACCTGTGGAGATGGAATAAATTTATGTCCAAAGAAGATCTGGAACTCCTAATTGAACACCAGATAGATAATTTTGATTATATTAAGTTAAAAAGATTATGTACAAATAAAACTAATGTAGACAAGATTCGGAGGGAAGCACCAAATTGGGAAATCATCTTTACATTTAAGGGTTCTGATAAAGGTCTCATCTCTAAGATATATAGAGAATTGTCTCATATTTATAAGAAACCATTCTCAAATTGATAAATTGTCAAAGGATATGAACAGACAATTTTCAGATGAGGAAATTAAAACTATCTCTATTCATATGAAAAGTTGCTCCAAATCACTATTGATCAGAGAAATGCAAATTAAGACAACTCTGAGGTACCACTACACACCTGTCCGATTGGGTAGAATGACAGGAAAAGATAACGATGAATGTTGGAGGGGATGTGGGAAAGCTGGGCCTCTGATACATTGTTGGTGGAATTGTGAACGGATCCAGCAATTCTGGAGAGCAATTTGGAGCTATGCTCAAAGAGTTATCAAACTGGGAATCCCCTTTGACCCAGCAGAGTTTTTATTGGGCCTATATCCCAAAGAGATCTTAGAGGAGGGAAAGGGACCCACATGTGCAAGAATGTTTGTGGCAGCCCTTTTTGTAGTGGCTAGAACCTGGAAACTGAATGGTTGCCCATCAATTGGAGAGTGGCTGAATAAATTATGGTATTTGAATGTTATGGAATATTATTGTTCTGTAAGAAATGACCAGCAGGACGATTTCAGACAGGCCTGGAGAGACTTCCATGAACTGATGCTGAGGAAACGAGCAGAACCAGGAGATCATTATACACAGCAACAATATTACATGAGGATCAATTCTGATGGACATGGCTCTCTGCAACAAAGAATTGTCTCAAACCAGTTCCAATTGTTCACTGAAGAAAACCATATACACCCAGAGAGAGGGATATAAAATATGGACCACAACGTAACATTTTCATGATCTCTATTGACATTTGCTTGCATTGTGTTGCCTTTCTCTGATTTTCTTTTTTTTCTTGTAGATAGGATTTTTCTTGCACACCTTGTCAAGTATTTCAACATTATTAACATGTAGTTGACTTCCTGCCATCTATGGGAGAGGAGGGGACTGGGGGTAAAAGTTGTAATGGAAAACTTTGTAAAGATCAATGCTGGGGAACTACCTGTACATATGTTAAACAAATAAAAAGCTGTAATAAATAAACAAACAAACAAATAAATAAATAAATAAATAAAACAGAAACTAAGCCTAAGCAAAGGAAAAATAAAATATTTACTATAATGATTCCTCCTTAACAGATAAAGTCCAGGATTTGAAAAAGAATATGACAGATAATTATATCATCTTAGTCCACAAGTTTAATATTGAGATAAAATAAAATACTAATTAAAGACAGACTTTACAGAAACTTTTTTAGGTATTCAGGTTTGTAAATGTGACTTATTGCGCAAAGATATCCTAAACCGAACAGGTCTCTTGTAGCAAAGGCCTGCTTATTGTTCATCAAACAGGAAACTCCATATCTCGTCTCCAGATATTTTTAGTTATTGCCCCCCACATGTATGAAACACCACCACCTTTTTTCTTTTTTATAATAAATTTTTATATTTTCAAATTATATACATAGATGATTTTCAGCATTCAGCTTTACAAAACCTTGTCTCTTCCTGTCCCTTCCTTCTTCCCCCCCAACCCCACAAGGCAAGTGATTCAATATATCTTAAATGTGTGCAATTCTTCTATACATAATTTCTCAAATATACTGCACAGGAAAAATATGATCAAAAAGGAAAAAATGATAAAAATAATAAAATATTATAATTCAAGCAAACAACAACAGAAAGAGTTAAAATAGTATGCTGTGGTCCAGTTTCAGGTCCCACTACCCTTTCTTTGGGTACGGATGGTTTTCTTCATTACAAGATTATTGAAACTGGCCTGAATCATTTCATTGTTGATGAGAACCAAGTCAATCAGAGTTGATCATTGTACAATCTTGCTGTGTATAATGATCTCCTTGTTCTGCTCACCTCATTTAGCATCTATTATTCTCCAGGATGCTGTGAAATCATTCTGCTGATCATTTCTTATAGAGCAATAATATTCTGTATATTCATATACCATAACTTGTTCAGTCAATTTCCAACTGATGGGTATCCATTAAATTTCTAGTTTGGTGCCACTATAAAAAGGGCTGCCACAAACATTTTTACACATGTGGTTTCCTTTCCCTCTTTTATGATATCGTTAGGATACAAGGCCAGTAGAAAACTGCTGGATTAAAAGATAAATACAGTTGGATAGCCTTTGTACAGTTTCAAATTGCTCTCCAGAATGATTGAATCAGTTAATAACTCCATCAACAATTCATTAGTGTCCCAGTTTTCTCACATCCCCTCCAATATCCATCATTATCTTTTCCTGTCATCTTAACCAATTTGAAATGTGTGTAGGGGTACTTCAGTGTTGTCTTAATTTACATTTCTCCGATCAATAATGATTTAGAGCACCTCTTCACATGACTAGACATGGTTCTAATTTCTTCTTCTGAAAATTGTCTGTTCATATCTTTTGACTATCTATCAATTAGAGAATGGTTTGAAATCTTAAAAAGATTGAGTCAAAAATATTTTTAGAAATGTGGCCTTTATCAGAACCCTTGAATGTAAAAAAATTTGCAGTTTATTGCTTATCTTCTAATCTGCATTGGCTTTGCTTATATAAAAACTTTTTATTTTAATATAATCAATGTTATCCATTTCTCATTCAATAATGTATTCAAGTTCTTCTTTGGCCGCAAATTCCTTCATTACTTCCTTCTCCATAGATCTGAAAGGTAAACTATTCTTTGTTCTTCTAATTTGCTTATATCTCTCTTTATGTCTAAATTATGAATTCATTTTGTCTTTATCTTGGTAAAGGGTGTTAGGTGTAGGCCAATGCCTACTTTCTACAAAATTATTTTCCAATATTCCACCAGTTCTGGTCAAATAGTGAGTATTTATTCCAGAAACTGGGGTCTTTGAGTTTAACTAACACTAGGTTATTATAGTCATTGATTAACTACTGTCTTGTGAACCTAGCCTATTCCATTGATTGACTACTTTATTCTTAGCCAATCCAAATGGTTTTGATTACCGCTGCTTTATAATATTATTTTAGGTATGGTATAGGTAGTTCATCTTTATTTGCATTTTGTTTCATAAATTACCTTGAAATTCCTGACCTTTTGTTTTTCCAGATGAATTTTATTTATGATTTTTTCTAGCTCTTTGAAGTAATTTCTTGGAAATTTGATTGGCATGGCACCAAATAAGTAGATTAATTCAGGTAGTATTGTGATTTTTATCATATTTGCTTGTTCCACCCATGAGCACTTGATACTTTTCCGAGATTAGATCTGACTTTGTGTGGAAATTTGTATTTGTGTTCATATAGTTTCTACCTTTGCCTTGGCACGTAGACTTCCAAATATTTTCTATTATCTACAGTTATTTTAAATGGATTTTCTCTTAGGATCTCTTGTTTCTGGGATTTGTTGGTAATATGTAAAGATGCTGATGTTTATGTAGATTTATTTTGTGTCCTGCAATTTTGCTGAAGTTGTGAATTGTTTCTAGTAGTTTTTAGTTGATTCTCTAGAATTGTCTAAGTATACCATCTTATCATCTGCAAAGAGTAATAATTTGGTTTCCTCCTTACCTCTTGTAATTATTTTAATCTCTTTTTATTTTCTTATTACCAAAGCTAGCATTTCTAATACAATCAGTGTTGAATTGTAATTGTCATAGTGGGCAACCTTGTTTCATCCCTGATCTTATTGGGAATGATTCTAGTTGATCCCTATTACATCTGATGCTTGCTGATGGCTTTAAATAGATTCTATTGATCATTTTAAGAAAAACTCCATTTATTCCTATACTCTTTAACACTCCTCCTTCTCATCTCTGCATCCTGTTTTCCATAGCGTACATTAAGTCCTTGCTAAAATCTCCCCTTCTATAGATTTTTTTCCAGTCCTCCTTAAATTTGAGTGCCTTTGGTCTATCCATTATTTACAAGTCATTTCATATATAGCTTGTTTGTATATAATTCATTGTATTGTTAAAATATTTTGGAGACACCCTGTTTCTCAGAGATGAGGCCAAGCAAGCATGTTTTTTTTTCCCCTGACTTTGGCCTTAAAATAATACTTTGTGCTCTGGATTACATCACCATTTGGCAAAGTATATTGCTTTGACCAGTACCAGTTCACTGAGGGATTTAGCTTCCCCTATTTCCCGGGGTCATCCATCACATGGTCACAAACCCTGTTCTTTGTAAATGCCAGATACTGCACTCCTCTTTCTATTATAGCAATCTAATTCTGTATCCTGCAGAGACCCCCAAGACTCGAGATAATGACTTTCCTATGAGACCCAAGACTGTTTGTTTTGTCCCAAAAAATGCTGAACATGAAAACTGTCTCAAGACAGAAGAATCATTATTGCATCATCCAATCCACTTTATATAAGCATTGCCTTACCTCAGTATGTTAAGTTCGCCTCAGGATAAGAGATTTTTTTACTTATATGTCATTTCCCTCACTCTGAAATAAAATTATACTGCTAATTTGTGTCCATACACATATGCCTCTAATTGCTTTTTTCAACTCTGGCCATTTTCATATTAAATAATCAATCCAGTATGAACTGTGTTCAAAATTATTATTTTTTAAATTTTATTTTATTTGCAAAACATATGTATTGGGAATTCTTCAACATTAACCCTTACATAGCTTTCTGTTACAAATTTTCCCCCCAACTCCCTACGCCTCCCCTAGATGGCAGGATATCCACTACATATTAATTATGTTAAAATACTTGACAGATCAAATATATGTATGCATATTTCCACAATTATCATTGTCGTGCAAGAAAAATTGTATCTACAGGAAAGACATATCAGATAAAGGAAACACAATGTAAGCAAACATCAGTCGAGAGTATGAGAATGTTATGTTGTGGTCCACATTTCACATCCCTCTCTCTGGGTGTATATGGCTTCCTTCAGTGAACAATTGGAAGTGGTTTGAAACATTTCACTTTTGCAGAGAGCCATGTCCATCAGAACTGATCGTCATATAGTATTGTTGTTCAAAATTATTTTGACAGAATGTTGTCTACTTCATTAGACTGTGAGGTGCTGAGAACAAGTCCTATACATTGCCTTTCTTTGTCTTCCTGGCACTCAAAATAGGTCCTGGCACATAATAAATACATACATTTTGATTGACTGACTGATTTGGATATAAAGAATGAGTGAGATAGAGAAGTTTAGCATAACCCCACTATTAAGAAGCTAGACTAATGAAGTTTGGTATAAACTTCAACTCTAAGTTTTTGAAAGGGTGGATAAGGAAAAGGACAAATATTCCAGGACCCATACATTTATTAATTTATTCTAGCACTTATAACTTGACTCAACCTAGAGCATAGGGACCCTTTCTTGGCCTTTGTCAACTACTGTTCATTGATATTTAAGTTAAAATCATAAAAATCCTATATATTCTTTCACATAAAAAAACTTGTCTATTTATCTTTTCTAACATATTGAAATTGTGCAGTTAATTTATTAAATGTAAGCATCAAGAATTTATTTACCATTATTATCCCAAAACGTATTGTACTTAGCTCAAAATTCTAATCTGTCAAAATATTTACTCTATCACTTAATTGTGATAGCTATCTTTCCTTGCTTTGTGTCATTTGAAAATTTAAAAAGTATGCCATTTATGATTGTATTCTTGATAAAAATGATAAACAGGATAGGACCAAGCACAGATTACCAGATTGCTTCACTTTAATCCTTTTTCCCAATTGATATTTGACCATTAATGACTTTTTATTGGGTTTATCCATTCAGAAAAAAGACTGAATTTCTTCAATTGTAATATAATCTGGCCCATATTTTTCATCTTTTCCCATAAGAATCACATGAGAGAATTTATCTAATATGTTCCAAATCAATTTAAATATTATCTTTGGAATTTTTCAATTTAGTAATACTGTCAAAAAAGAAATGAAGATAATCTCATATGTCCTTGAACTGGTGAAGCTATGTTATGTCTTTATGATCCTTTTTTTCCCCCAAGTACTTATATCCAACTATTTAGTGATGCTTTTTTACAATCAATATACTTAGGAAG
Source organism: Myrmecobius fasciatus (assembly GCA_023553655.1). NCBI lineage: Eukaryota > Metazoa > Chordata > Mammalia > Dasyuromorphia > Myrmecobiidae > Myrmecobius > Myrmecobius fasciatus. The sequence goes on from JAJPUD010016522.1 coordinate 7,460, forward strand.
AGTCCATTCTTTTTTGGTTTTGAAAATCAGAGCAACATTGCTCCCTATCTCCTTTCATCAAAAGATTGCAAAGCAGAATGAGTTTTTTTTGTATTTTCTTCCCATTTAATTAAAACGATACTCTCAAAGTATATAAATTCTTGTGCTATTTACTGGCCTAGTAGAGTCACATTGCTTGTAGAGGACATTATCATATGTCACTTAGGAATGTCTTCTGTAATATAACCTAATGTTAGTAACTTTCTTGTTCTTCTGTATCTATTAAATTTTAGCTCCCCTATGTACAAAAATGTAAAATAAGAATTTGAGTGACTAGCTATTCAAGCATTTCTTCTGAAGAAAGATAGTTCCATTTCAGTAGAAACACTTAAAGACAATTCAAAAAAAAAGTGACTCAGAATTTCAGGCATCTAAGCACTTGGTCTCTCTTTTCTCCCTTATTTCCTCCTTGAATACCTCATTATAACATGAAACCCTGGGTTTTCACAGACTATACCAGTCATAACAAACTGGAGAGGTTATGAATTTGGATTCTGTGACAATGAGGATATCTGTCATAGCTAAGTACTCTTCTAGAATATACAATGAAAAACAGTTATCAGTACATCATTTACCAGATTTTTTTCCTTTTTCTTTTTGTCATAATGACTCATGAAGACTAAAAGTCCTGCAGAAGGACTTTCTTCCATGGCCTATGAAAAATTCACATTTTTCTTAAAGGCTGGATGTAGGAGTTTTGACTTTGTTATTTTCTTCTGAGTATGTGTTTTTTATCTTCTTTACCAGTAAATATATTTTCTATGTGGTATAGCAAAAATGAATGTGAGGGGGGCAGCTAGGTGGCACAGTGCATAAAGAACCAGCCCTGAAGTCAGGAGGACTTGAGTTCAAATCTGGTCTCAGAAACTTAACACTTACTAGCTGTGTGACTCTGGGCAAGTCACTTAACCCCAATTGTCCCAGGGGAAAAATCAATGTGAGGTAGTCTAGTAAAAAGAAAGTATTTATAATAAGGATTATTATAACCTGATTTTTGAATATTTTCTAGCTATGTGATCCTAGAGAAGTTCTTTATCTTCTACAATCCTCACTTTCTTTACTTGTAAAATGGCAATAATGACAGCTTTTTTAAAAGATTCTTGTAAAGGTTAAATAGGGGCAATACAGTACACACATACATATGTGTATATATGTATACACAATGCATATATGTATAGAAACATATAGACAGATAGATATAGATATACATATCTATATCTTTGCAAAATATTAAGCACTGTGTTTCCAATTATTCTAGTATTTGTAATAACCATCTGAGGAAAATTTAATGTCAAAAGGAATGCCTTGCCTTTGTCTATTACCTGTATCTAAAAGTATTAATAATTCCCCAAATCACAGAAATAGAGGCATCATAAAATGTATATCTTTAGTAAAGTTATCCAGTTATTATGGAAAAGTCACAATGGTGTTGTCACTCTGAGTAAATTCTCACTCCACATCCAATCATTTGGAAAATAGTGGTTGCTGATGTGGAAAATACATTTCAGCCATTTGGAAAATTGTGCTCATTGTACCCTCTAATAAAGAAAGGTTCCTTCACATAAGTTCAGGGCAGTGTCATAAAGGTAGCACTTTGAGATGTCTCATTTTTGTTAATATGTCTATATTTCAGAGCATAATTTCTGCCTTGGTGCCTAACTAGCATCTAATTTCTAATTTGAGTAGGCACTGTTAAGCAATAACAAATGCTAAAAGATGTTCAACTTGTAATATGAAATCTTTTTTTAGTATTATTCTAGATTTATTTTAATGATTATTTGGAGACTGTGTCCTTTTTTCAAGGCATTTAAAATGATTTTCCATACAATTGAAAGAAGAAAACCCCTTTCAATAAGTTATTTGTGAAACCATATTCAACATTTTAAGGTCATGTTCTATACTTGAATGGCAAAATCCAGAGTTTTATTTTAATAATCCACTGTCAATTTAGAGATTATTGCTGTCATGGTGCTAAAAATAAAAGCTTAGAGTCTTTTTCCAATTCTTTTGATTTATGAGTATAAGTATTGATACTGCTTCATTGTCTATGGAACCCTTTAGTAAAATGTAGTTTCCTTCCTTATCTCTTTTAATTAGATCTATTTTTGTTTTTACTTGATCCGAGATAAGGATTGCTACCCCTGCCTTTCTTTGTTCACCTGAAGCATAGAAGATTCTGCTCCAGCCCTTTACCTTCACTCTGTATGTATCTCTGTGTTTTAGATGTGTTTCTGGTAAACAACATATTGTAGGATTCTGGCTTTTAATCCAGTCTGCTACCCGCTTCCGTTTTATGGGAGAGTTCATCCCATTCACATTCACAGTTAAAATAACTATATCTGTATTCCCTGCCATCTTATTTACCCAGAGTTATGATTTTCTCTTCCCTTTCCCCTCTCTCCCTTTCCCCCTTCCCAGCACTTTGCTCTTGATGACCACCTACCTCCCACCAATAATCCTCCTCTCTTTAGAGTCCCTCCCTCCCCTTTATACCTTTCCCCTACTCCTTCTATTAGTTTATCCCTTTCCTTTTCTCCCCTCCCTCCTACCTTCCCACAAATAGGGTCAGGCCTTTCTTTGAAGCCAAATGTGTCTGGTATACTCTCTTAGAGTCCAATCTAATGAGAGTAAGGTTTACACAATACTCATCGCCCTCCCTTCTTTCCCTCAATTATATTAGATCTTCTATGTCTCTTTATGAGATTTTGCCTTATTTTACCTCCTTTATTTTTACTTTATTTTGCCTCCTTTCCCCCCTCCCCCCTTTTTCTTTTTCAGTATGGTATCCCTTCCACCTCTAATTTCTTTTCCATTATTATCAAAGAAAAATCAAATTATACTGCCATTCTTTAAAGGATACCTATAGTAGAAATATAGTTCTCAAGAGTTTTCCTTTTTACCTTTTTATGCTTCTCTTGAGTTCTCTATTTGGAGGTCAAATTTTTTGTTCAGATCAGGTTTTTTCATTAGAAATAGGTGAAATTCTCCTGTATCATTGAATGACCATCTTCTTCCCTGGAAGATGATGCTCATTCTAGCTGGATAACTTATTCTTGGCTGTAATCCAAGTTCTTTTGCCTTTCGGAATATCTGGTTCCACGCCCTTCGATCCTTTAAAGTGGAAGCTGACAGATCCTGTGTAATTCTAATGACAGTTCCTTGGTATTTGAACTGTTTCTTTCTAGCTGCTTGCAATATCTTTTCCTTGGTGCAATAGTCCTGAAATTTGGCCACGATATTCCTTGGGGTTTTAATTTTGGGGTCTCTTTCTGGAGGTGATCGGTGAATTCTTTCAATGCCAATTTTGCCTTCTGATTCTAAAACATCAGGGCAATTCTCTTTCATGATTTCCTGGAAGATAGCATTCAGGTTCTTTTTTTCATTGTGGCTTTCAGGGAGTCCGATAATCCTTAAATTGTCTCTCCTGAATCTGTTTTCCAAGTCAGTTGTTTTTCCTGGGAGATATTTCATATTTTCTTCTATTTTTTCATTTTTTTGTTTTTGTTTAACTGATTCTTGAAGTCTTATTGAGTCATTTATTTATATTTGTTCAATTTTAATTTTTAAAATATTATTTCCTTCAGTTATCTTTTTAAGCTCCTTTTGTAGCTGGCCAATTGAATTTCTTGATTCAATGCATTCTTTTTCCATTTTGTCAGTTTTATTTTTCAGTGAATTGTTGTCTTTTTTCAATTCACCAATTTTGTTTTTCAGTGAATTGTTGTCTTTTTCCAATTCACCAATTTTGTTTTTCAGTTCACCATTTTTATTTTCCAGTGAATTGGTGATTTTTTCCAATTCACCAATTTTGTTTTTCAGTGAACTGTTTTCTTTTTCCAATTCACCAGTCCTATTTTCCAGTTTTTGATATTTCTGTTGCCCTGATCTCAATTTATTTCCCCATTCTTCTTCTAGCTCTCTTTTGAGATTCTTAATGCAATCATCCAGGTAAGTCTTCTGAAAGGGAGACCAACTTAAGTCTGCCTTTGTGGCTTCATCTGGGATTGTTTTCATAATGTCAGGATCTGGGGACTGTTCTATTTTTTCTCCGTAAAAGCTTTCTATGGTGAGAGCTCTTTTCTGCTTCTTGCTCATGATTTAAAGTTGGGATATTGGTCAAAAGTAGAGAAAACTGCAACAATTTGTATTTGCCCTGGGGCAGTTTGCCGAGTTGACTTCTGGTCTGAGGCTGGTTGGGCTAGATTCACACTAGGACCACGTTTTAAGCTGCTCTCGATCCACCCTTTACCAAAGGCAGATCTGCCAAAGCACCTGTCCCCAAGCAGAGCAAAGTGGCCCAGGCATCTCCCAGGGGCTTCCTGGGTTCCTAAAATCTGCCCCTCTATCACAGCCCTGACTTCTGCCCTGGCTGGAGTCTGATCGGTACCAGAAGCCGATTTCAACTGAGGCTAACCTTCTCTGGAGTTCTTTCAAGGTAGATTTTTGATAGAAGTGTGTTGTAGTCCAAATGTTTGGCGGGGCCCTCTCACAAAAACCAGTTGGAAGGCTCACTTTGTCTGGGTCTGAGGGAAGGTCCGAAGAGTTCACAGAGAAAGCTTTCTGCAGTTTGCCATCTTGGCTCCGCCCCTTCCCCCCCCAACCTTTTTATTTTAAACCAGGTTTGAGAAACTTACCTCAGTAACAAATCCTCCAAAATTTTTTCCTTGATTTTTTTCCCTTGATAAAGACCTTCCTCTTCAGATCTCACAGAGTACTTTGTGTTTATATTTATATAATTTATAATCAAGCATTATTACTTATTTTTAGTTATCTGTCTTGGTGACTTGTTCTGCTAGCAAAATGTTAGTTATACGGTGTAGATAGGGGTTGTGTCCCATTTAAGCTTTCTATCTCCTATAATGTCTAATGAAGTATTCATTGTTTATATTGTAGAATAGGAGATAATTTTTATTGAATATAAATCTAGTTTTTAATTTTATTTTCTTTGAGGCAGAGAGGATCATAATAAAACAGTGTTTGAGTATTAAAAGTGTTTTTACAGAACAATATTTTGAAAAAATAGATTTACTTGGACCTCAAATTCTTAGTGAGTAAAGGTATAAAAAGTCTTTTTTCAAAGTTCTTATTAGAAAGCAAAACAAAAATATTTTGTCAGGTTTCATAAGAAAATTCATTGTACTTTGCTCAAATATGCAAAAATATTTTTCTTAATATTGGTAATACTTTCTCTTTTTTTTTAAACTGATGTCATACTGTATTACAAACTAGCAGACAAATTCCTGGTCACATGACTACAGAGAATAAAGTTTTTCTTTTAATGTGTTAAAGTTCAAGTTAGATCTAACTAAAACTAGAACCAAGGAAAATATTCAACCCTACCTATTCCTTGTAAGTAAACTTTAACAGGAGTCATTTTTTTTCAAATTTAGTAAGTGCTATTTCTGATAACATTAACTATACTTTGAAGACATGTTTTGATTTTTGGTCTGAGACTCTTGTTTTTTTCATAATTAAATTTGAATAGTGGACCCTCTTACAAATAATTAACTCTTCATTTACTATAATTCTTGATTTATAAAAAGGAACTTTAACACAGAGATCATGCATTGTTAAAGCTTCAGGACACTTAAAAGTCACATCAATTAGTGCAACATCCCTATTAAAGAGAGCATTACTACATGGTCATGTACTAAAATCTTGATATTCAGTCTTATTTCAGATACTTTTTTCATTTATATTATGGGTAATATGATTTTTTAAATGATGTAAAACATTTCCATTTTAGCCATTTTGTGCAAGAAAATAGAATAAAAGAAAGAAAAAGAAGGAAAGAAAGTAAAAAAAATATGCTTCAGTCTATATTCAATGAACATTATTTCTTTTTCTGGAGACAAATAGTTTGCTTGATCATTGTTAGTCTCTTGGGATTTTGTTGGATCATTGTATTGCTAACAATAGCTAAATCAATCTCAGTTCTTCATTTAACATTACTGTTCCTATGTACAACTTTCTCCTGGTTCTGTTCACTATGCATCAATTTATGTAAATCTTTTCAAGTTTTTCTGAAATAAACGTACTTGACATTTCTTATAGCACAATCATATTCCATGAAAATCATATACCCCAGATTGCTTAGCCACCCCCCAATGAATGAATATCACTTTGATTTTTAATTCTTAGTCACCACAAAAAGAGGTGCTACATACAAATTTATGTATATATGTATGTATGTGTGTATAAAACATACAGGTCCTTTTCCCTTGTTTTGTATGTTTTTGGAATATAGATCTTACAGTGCTATTTCTGAATCAAAGAATACGCACAGTTTTATAGCTTTTTAGACTCCATGGTCCTGTAGTAATACATGTAATTTTTATTGCATCATGATCTGAAAAGGCTAATTTAATATTTATGCCTTTCTTCAATTTATTGTGAGTTGTTTATTCCTTAATATATACTCAGTTTTTGTTTTGGTGCCATGTACCACTGACAAAAACAATATTGCTTTCTATTCTCATCCAGTTTTCTCCATAGGTATATCATAGCTAACTTTTCTAATGTTCTACTTGCCTCCTTAATTTCTTTCATTTTGTGGTTGGATTTATCTAATTCTTAGAGGGAGAGATTGGGATTCCCCATTAGTATGATGTTTCAGTCTTTTTCTTTCTATAACTTACTTAACTTTCCCTCTATTAATTTGGATGCTCTATCACTTGGTGCAAATATGTTTAGTAATAATACTCCATTAAATATGATACACTTTAACAAGATATAATTTTCTTTTTTATCTGTTTTAATTATGTCTATTTTCATTTTTCCTTTGAGTGAGATAAAAATTCTAGGCCTGCTTTTTAAACTTCAGTGGAATCACAATATATTCTGTTCTAGCCTTTTATCTTTATTCTATTTATATCTCTTTGCTTCAAATAAGCTTCTTGTAAACAATACATTGTAAGAGTCTGGCTTTTAGTCTATTATACTATTCACTTGTTTTATGGGAGAATTCACTTTATTTACATTCACAGTAATAATTACTAACTCAATATTTCCCTCCATCTTGTTTTCCCTCATTTAAATTTTCTCTCTCCCTTCTCACCAGTGTTTTATTTTTTCTGACTCCTATATCCCTCAATCTGCCCTCATATCAATCCACCTTTTCTTAGCTCTTTCCCCTCCTACTTCTTCCTTTTCTTCTTGTACCCTTCCTTCTTCCACATTTTTTTTCAATTTCCCATCTTATTTCTATATAAGGTAGGATAAAATTTTATACCCATCTAAGTATTTATGTCATTTTCACTTTGAGCCAAATCCAATGAGATTAAAGTTTAAATAATACTCAATTCCCTTCGATTTTTCCCTCTGTTGTAATGACTGTTTTGGGCCTCTTCATATGATGTAATTTACTCTATTTTATTTTCCCTTTCATTTTCTCCCAGTAAAATATTCTTCCAACTATTAATTCCTTTTTTATGTCATCATATTAGAGTTAACTTATACCCACAACCTCTGTTTATGATTACTTCTTTTAACTGCCTTCACAAAGATATAGTATACTTTTCCCATGTAGAATTGTAAAAAGGTCAACTTATAAAAATATTTTTCCTGTTTACTTTTTTATGCTCCTCAAATCTTGTATTTAATGATCAAGTTTTCTGTTTATCTCTGGCCTTTCCATCAAAAATGATTGAAAACCCCCTATTTAATTTAATGTCCATCTTTCTCCCCCTGAAAGCTAACATGCAATTTTGCTATATACTTCATTCTTTGTTGAAGTCTCAGTTTCTTTGCCTGCTGCATGCACATTTTAGATTCTGAGATCCTTAAATGTGGAAACTGTTAAGTTCTGGATAATCCTGATTATTACTTATTGATATTTAAATTGTTTCTTTCTGGGTGCTTGCAGCATTTCTCCTTGAACTGATAATTCTAGAATTTGTTTACACTATATCTTGGAGTTTTCATTATAGGTATCTTTCAGGAGGTGAACAGTGGATTCTTTCAATTACACTGTTTTACCCTTTTGGTCTAAGACAACAGAACATTTTTCCTTGATGATTTCTCCATAGATGTTGTCCAGAATCTGTTTTTTTAATTCATGGTTTGGCAGTGCTAGGTGGTGCAGTGGATAGAGCACCAACCCTGAAGTCAGGAGAACCTGAGCTCAAATCTGTTCTCAGACACTTAACATTTCCCAGCTGTGTGACCCTGGGCATGTCACTTAATCTGAATTGCCTCAGAAAAAAAAAAATCATGGCTTTTAGGTAGTCCAATAATTATCTTTGCTTTATCTATTTTCCAGACTTGTTTTTTCAATAAGGTCATATTACATCCCCCCCAATTTTTTTTCATTAAAAATATTAGTTTGATTGATTCTTGACATCTCTTTGAGTTGTTCACATTCACTTTTCCAGTTTTAATTTTTAATCGAACTTTTTTTTGTGGTTAGCTGTTTTACTCCCTTTACCATTTCCACAATTGTATTTTTTAAAAAGTTGATTTGTTCAGTGGATTTTTTTCTATTTCACCAAATATATTTTAATGAAATTATTTTCTATTATCTGATGTGCTTTTCAAAATCCTTTTAAAGCTTTTCCTGTAATTCTTTTTGGGCCTGCTCCCAAATTACATTTTTCTTTGAGGTTTTCCATGTAGCCATTTTGACACTATTTTCCTCTTCTAAGTTTATGTCTTGATCTTCCCTATAACCAAAGTAACTTTCTATAATTTAGTTAATTTTTTTTGAACATTTTCTTTCCTGCTTTTTTGGTAACTTGGGGTTTTTATGTGACACTTGGGCTCTGATCCTGCACTGTCCCAAGCATTTTGTGATGAGACTCTGGGTCTTACTGCTGGTTTTTTACTAGACTTCAGGACCTGCCTGCATGATTTCTCTGTAGGGTAAGTTGTGGTCCCTGTTGACTTGTACTGCCGGTATCACCTCCCTGTTTTTCTCTCATGGGTGAGAATTTTAACTGCAGGCCTGCTCCAGGGGTAGAATTTTGCTACTGGGTTGCTATAGTTACTGAGTCTTTTTGGTGACTGGCCGGGGAGGAAAGAATTTGTTGTTTTCTTTCCCAGGGTTAGGTCCCTGATTCTGGGTTACTATAGAAACAGATATCTTTATTATTAAATCTCAGAGATACAATCGTACTGTTGCCTGTGAATTGGGTCAATTGTCCCTGGTGGCTTGTGGTGGCCTTGGGTTCACTGGAGTAGAGTATTTCACTAGGCTGCTGCACATATTTTTGGCTATCCTTCGGGTCTGTGGGTTTGAAGGTTGAGGGAATCTTGCTGGTGGAGTACTTCAGACTTGGAGCCTTGCTGCAGCTTCCCTGCTGTGAACCTGGCTGGCTGGCTGGCTGGCTGCTGCTGCTGCTGCTGCTATTAGTTCTTGCTACCCTTCCCCACCATCAAGTTAGACCTGTCCTGTTCTGGTAAACTGTTTGTACCTATATCAATTTCTAAACTGGTTTCCTAGTGGTTTGGAGAGCAATTTGGTTTACTTTCAGAGGGCTTTTTCCTTACTCCACCATCTTGGGACCAGAAGTTTTGATAATATGCTTTAAAATTCCAGGTGTGCTCTTAAATATAAAGTGCTATAAATATAAATAAATCAATATATACTATTTGCTTTTGACAAGTAACCTCTAGAAGTTGAGTCAACTTTGTAAAACCTTATTTGTGTAAATAGCAATCAATACATTTTTTCATGCTGGAACTGATTTTTATTGGATTGTATGAAACAGGTGAGTCTTATGCCAATAATAAAAATTCCATATGTAATATTTGTGCTTGCATATATATGCAGATATATATATTTGCACTCACATATGTATAATTATATACAAATATATGTTTAACAATACACACAAATATCATATATACACATCTCTATCTATATATAAACTACAAAATAAGTTAGTACAATTTAAGACTTTTACTTGGTTGGTGTTTTCTACAGGTAAAGAACATTGCTTTGAATTTCGCAGGTACTTCCTAAATGTTGATTGAATTGAATTAATACATTCTTATACAGTGGAAGCACTATATCAGGATCTGTTCTGGCCCCTCACTCAGTGAATATTTTAGAATTATAATGTTAAATTTATGTTAGTATAATGAAAGTGTGTAAAAACTAAGCCCTTTTCAGATTCAAAATCTCTATTTCCAGTATTACAGAGAAACCTTTCATCTTACTTCTGCTGGAAATCCCCACTCCACTCTATACTTAAGCAATACTATTCAATTTTTAGATATTTGTGTTAGTTACAAGTTATTCTTTATACAATAGTTTTCATGTATGATAATTCACATTTATATAATTCTTTATTGCTACAAAGTGTTTGACATATAATCTTACCTTCTATGGGGAATATAGTAAAAGTATAATTATGATGCATTGGCTAAATACAATTGCCCTTCCTTCCTGATTCTCTCTAACTACATCTACTAAGCTTATACATTTTGGAGATAATGAAGTTTCTGGCTATTTCTAGGAACTCAGCGTTGAAATACCCGTTGGAAACAATAGTCAGCAATAACATGGAAATTAAATAGAGAACTTTTTTAAAAAGGGAGTAATTTTCTGCATACCCTTTCTCTGTTCTAGGCAGTTTTTAAGTATCATTATGCAATTCAGGGATTTTTAGGAGGATTCAAAGAAGGGTAGTTCACTCTTTCCTCAATCCCAGCTGCCTTGGCATGAACAGATGGCAACAAAGGCCTTTTCCCTGATTAAGTGAGTCTAATCCTGGATTTCAAACAAACTCTTCTACTTGTCCTTTCATAAAGTTAGGTAAATATATAGCAATTTTGAGATGAACAAATTTAGAATTAGATTCCATATTGTTAATTTGAGATGTTTGTTAATAATGGTTCCTTTGGCCAGAGTTAGATATTGAAGGCCAGAAATAGTCTTGGAGTTTTTAGGATTGTTATTTATGAGCTCACATACAGTTTATTCTCCCAAATCAATTAGTGTACTTTATTAACTTAGAAAAAATTGAATTTACTAAAGCTAAAAGCTACAAAAATCTCACTCAAACTAGAGGCAAGTTCTTTTTTCTGTACATACTTGGTGCTTGAGGATAGTGAGAATCAAACTGAGAGAACAAGTGAAGAGATGCACAGATATATACAAAATGAGAGGATAAGGGAAATTTTGTTAGTTCTGGCCTTGAGATGCCTCTTCTCCTTTCAAGTCCTTATCAAGTATAATTCATAATGTAACATCATTGAAGGACAAATGACCTTTTTTTCAGTTAGGGTTTGTTCCTGGAAGGGTTCAATATCTCAGCTGAAAAGTCAGTCCTTCTATGGGCTGGATTAATAAAATTGTTTGGCTGCTGTGCTTGCTCCCCATTGGACTTGACTTATCTGTATTATAGGCTCTAGTTTCTGGTGAAAACAAAAAATAGTTTTATTTTTTGAAAACATAAATACTTAAATCTTTAAGATTATATTAGGCATAATTTTAATTTATCATTTGTTTATTTATTTTTAATTAAAGCTTTTTATTTTCAAAATACATACATGAATTATTTTTGATATTACACCTACAAAACCCTGTGTTCAAAATTTTTCCCCTTCATTCTCCTCACTCCCTTTCCCAAGAAGCAAATGATCCAATATATGTTTTTTTTTTTATGTTTCAAGTGAATTTATTTCTTTGATCCAATATATGTTAAACATGTGACATTCCTCTCTCTATATTTCTGCAAATATTCTGCACAAAAAAAATCAGATGAAAAAAAGAAAAAATGAGAAAGAAAACAAATTGCAAGCAAACAACAAAAAAAAGAGCAAAAATATGTTGTTGTCCACATTCAGTTCCTACTGCCCTTTCTCAGGGTGTAGATGGGTTTCTTCATCACAAACACTGGAATTGGTCTAAATCACCTCATGGTTGACAAGAGCCATGATCATCAGAATTGATCATCATATAATCTTGCAGTTGCCATGTGTAATTATCTCTTCATTGTGTTAATTTCATTTAATATCAGTTTATGTAATTCTCTGCAGATTTCTCTGAAATTGTCCTGTGGATCATTTCTTATAAAACAATAATATTTCATAACATGAATATACCATAAGTTGTTCAACCATTCTTCAACTGATGGGCAACCACTCACTTTCGAGTTTTTTGCCACTACAAAAAGAGCTGCCACAAACATTTTTACACATATGGGTCCTTTTACCTCCTTTATGATCTCTTTAGGATACAAGCCCAATAGAGACACTGCTGCATCAAAGGGTATTCATATTTTGATAACCCTTTGGGCATAGTTCCAAATTACTGTTCAGAATCAATAGCACAATTTCACAACTGATTCAACAATGTATTAGTGTCCCAGTTTTCCCACATCTCTTCCCATATTTATCATTATCTTTTCCTGTCATCTTAGCCAATCTGAGAGGTATGAGGTGGTACCTCAGAGTTGTCTTAATTTGCATTTCTCTGATCAATAACTAATAACTTTGAGCACTTTTTCAAATGACTAGAAATGGTTTTAATTTCTTCATTTGAAAATTATCTATTCATATTATTTGAACATTTATCAATTGGAGAATGGCATGAATTCTTAATAAATTTGAGTCAATTCTCTATGTATTTTAGAAATGAGGTCTTCATCAGAAACTTACTTATAAAAATATTTTCCTAATTTATTGCTTCCCTTTTAATCTTGTCTGCATTAGTTTTGTTTGTGCAAAATCTTTTTAATGTAATATAATAAAATTATCTATTTTGTGATCAATAATAATCACCACTTCTTCTTTGGTCACCAATTCTTTCCTCCTCCACAGATCTGAAAGGTAAACTATTCTATGCTTTTCTAATTTGTTTATAATATCATTTTTATGTGCAGATCATGAACACATTTAGACCTTATTTTGGTATACTATGTTAGGTGTGAGTCAATGCCTAGTTTCTGCCATAATAGTTTCCAATTTTCCCAGCAGTCATTGACTATTAAGTCCTGTGAACCTAAATGATTGACTACTCTATTTCCTATCCAGTACCAAATGTTTTTTTTTTTTAAATATGACTGCTGCTTTATAATATAGTTTTAGGTCTGGTACAGCTAGACCACCTTCATTTGCATTTTTTTCATCAATTCCCTTTAAATTCTTGACCTTTTGTTCTTCCAGATGAATTTTGTTACTATTTTTCCTAACTGTGTGAAGTAATTTCTCAGAAGTTTGATAGGTATGGCATTGAATAAGTAGATTAATTTAGAGAATATTGCCATTTTTATCATAATTGCTTTGTCTACTCATGAACACTTGATTTTTTCCATTGTTTAGATCTGACTTTATTTGTGTGAGATATGTTGTGTAATTGTGCTCACAGTTATTTTGCCTTTGCAGGTAGACTCCTAGATATTTTATATTATCTATAGTTGTTTTAAATGGAATTTCTCCTGGTATCTCTTGCTGCTGGACAGTGTTGGTAGCATAAAAAAATGCTGATGATCTATGTAGATTTTATTTTGCATTCTGCAACTTTGCTGATGGTATGAATTGTTTCTAGTAGTTTTTTGGCTGATTTGTTTTACCTATTCTAATTCCTTTAATCTCTTTTTCTTCTTTTACTACCAAAAATAACGTTTCTAATACAATACTAAATAGTAATGGTGATAGTGGGCAAACTTGTTTCATCCCTGATCATATTGGAAATGGTTCTAATATATCCCCATTTCATCTGATGCTTGCTGATAGCTTTAAATAGATGCTATTGAACAATTTAAAGAAAACTCCATTTATTCCTATGCTTTCTAGTGTTTTAATAGGAATGGGTATTGGATTTTTATCAAATGGATTTTCTGCATATATTGAGATAACCATAAAATTTTTGTTTGTTTGTTTATTGTTAAAGTCAATTATGCTAATGATTTTCCTAATATTAAACCAGTCCTGAATTCCTGGTATAAATCCTACTTGGTCATGGTGTATTATCCTGGGGATAATGTGCTTTAATTTCTTTGCTATTGTTTTATTTAAAGATGTTTGCATCAATATTCATTAAGGAAATTGGTCTATAATGTTCTTTTTCTGTTTTGACCTTATCTGCTTTATGTATCAGCACCGTGTCTGTGTCATAAAAAGAATTTGGTAGATTTCCTTCTTTCCATCTTTTTACAAAGAGTTTGCATAATATTGGAATTAATTGTTTTAAATGTTTGGTGAAATTCACATATAAATCCATCTGGCCCTGGAGATTTTTTTTAGGGAGTTGATTAATAACTTCTTCAATTTCTTTTTTCTAAAATGGGACTATTTAAGTAATTTATTTCTTCCTCTTTTAATCTGAGCAATCTATATTTTTATAAATATTCATCCATTTAACTTAGATTAACATATTTATTGGCATAGTTAGGCAAAATAGTTCCTTATCATTGCTCTCATTTCCTTTTCATTGGTGAACAGTTTATCTTTTTAATTTTTTATAATACCTTTTTTATTTCTTTTTTCTGATCAAATTAACTAAAGGTTTATCTAATTTCTAAAAATTATTTCAATAGTGTTTTTTACTTTCAAATTTATTAATCTGATTTTAATTTTCAGAATTTCAGATTTGGTATTAACTTTGAGGTTTTTTATTTGTTCTTTTTCTAGATTTTTTAGTTGCACTCCCAATTCTTTAAGCTCTTTATCTATTTTATGTAAGTAAGCATCTAGATATATAAAACTTCCCATAGGAACTGCTTTGGTTGCATTCCATATATTTTCTTCTGTTTTCTCATTATTGTCTTTCCCTAGGAGGAAATTATTGACTGCCTATGATATGTTGTTTCACCCACTAATTCTTTAGGGTCAGATAATTTAGTTTCCAATAAAATTTTGGTCTATTTTTCCCTGAGTATTTATTACATTTAATGCTTATTGCATCATGATCTGAAAAGTATGCTTTTACTATTTCTGCCTTTTTAGGATTTTATGCCCTAATATATGGTAAATTTTTGAATAGATTCCATGAATCACCCAGAAAAAAAATATACTACTGTCTCCATTCACTTTTCTCCAAAGATCTATCATACCTAACTTTTCTAAAATTGCATTTACCTCCTTAACTTCTCTTATTTATTTTGTGGTTTTATTTTATTCTGAGAGAGCAAGGTTCAGATACCAGTTAAAATGACTAATTCTATATTTCCCATCATCTTCTTTACCCTAAGTTAAGCTTTTCTCTTTGCTTTCCCCTTTTCCCTCCTCCTCAGTATTTTGCTTCTGACCACCACCTCCCCCAAAGAGCCCTCCCCCTTTATAGACCCTTATCATTTCTTATACCTTTCCCCCACTACTTCTGTTTTCCCTTCTATTAGCCTCCTTCTTTCCTTTCCCTCTTCCCCTCTCGTTTTCCTATGGGCTGCAACAAGTTTCTTTATGAAACCAAATATGTTTGATATTCTCTCCTTGAGGCAAATCTGTTGAAAGATTCACACAATATTCACCTCTCTCCTTTCTTTCCCTCAATTAAAATAGGTCTTTTTTGCCTCTTCTTAAGATGTAATTTCCCTCATTTTACCTCCATTTTTTTGTCCAGTACAAACACCTTTCCACCTTTAATTTCCTTTTGTTTAAAATAACAATAAAATAAAAGTATACCTGCACTCTCTTGGTATACCCATAACAGAGATATAGTTTTCAAGAGTTCTTTCCTTTTTACCTTTTCATGCTTCTCTTGAGTTATGTATTTGCAAATCAAAATTTTTCTTCAGCTCTGTTCTTTTTATCTGAAATAAATGAAATTTATCTGTATAATTGAATGATCATTTTCTTTCCTGAAAGATAATGTTCAATTTAACTGGATAGTTGATTCTTGGATGCATTCCAAATTCCTTTGCTTTTCAGAATATCAGATTCCATTAAGGTGGAAGCTACTAAATACTGGGTAATCCCAAATGTGGTTCCTCAATATTTGAATTTTTTCTCGCTGCTTGCAATGTTTTTTCCTTGATTCAATAATTCTGAAATTAAAAACATAAACACAACTACAAAACACTCAATTTGCAGATTTGGGAACTTTTTTTTTTTCCTTTCTGTACTTGCCAGAGGAAAACTGAGGTAGGGCAGAATTTTGCATGTTTCTTCAGAAAATGGGAAATTGTGACTTTCTAAAAGTTAAAGTAACCTGTGTGCAACTGAGAGGACTTTTAGTTCTCTGTTTTAGTTTAGTACCCAAAGAGAGGCTTGATGGAAATCTTTTTAAGGTGAAGAAAATTAATATTATGCTATATTATTTAATCACCATCATTACTCTGTGATCCATCCTTTTTCTCTTTTTCTCAGACCCCAGATGCAAAAGTCAAGAAGTTTCTGAAGGTCATGATCCAGTAAAG
Organism: Myrmecobius fasciatus; assembly: GCA_023553655.1. NCBI lineage: Eukaryota > Metazoa > Chordata > Mammalia > Dasyuromorphia > Myrmecobiidae > Myrmecobius > Myrmecobius fasciatus. Next base: position 23,800 of record JAJPUD010016522.1, read on the forward strand.
TTGTCATTTTCAGCCCACAAGTCACCTGCTCTTTCACCAGGATGGGCTAGACCTTTCCTAGGAGACAGGTCTCTTTTCTTTGCTTTTCCTTTATCAAAGTTAGGGGCAAATAAAATCCTGAGCAACCTTATTGAGATGATTTTTTTTTCTTTTCCTACTGAAGATTCCTAATGTACGGGAGTTTCATAAGGCAACTAGCATTCTTTAAGGTTCCAAGAGGGCATAATCAACCACATATGAAAACCAGCCCACTTTCCTCAGTTACATGCTAATTATATTACCCATCATCTTATCACTTGTCACTTAGTTCTGCTCCACCCTCTCCAATGATGAAGTAATAGGGAGAAGCTTAAAACACAATTTTCCTCTTCATTGATATGTCTACTATTTAAATATAGCCTTTCATTTGTCATTTATAAGGAAGACATCTGTGGTTTAAAAGGTCCTATTAGTCCTCACTGTGTCTTTTGGCATAGGTGGACATGGGCATTGATCTTTTTATTATCAGATTTCATGCCTTACTAATAAATGATGTGTTTGTCAGAGAACTCAATCAGTTATCATGGGCAGAGATGCCATATGTGATGTTTTGTAAAAAATTAAGAAAAAAAGAGGAAAATTAAGAAATTAAGAAATTGGAATTAAGAAAATTGGGAATAAAGAAAAAAATTAAAATCATCCCAGATGATAATGACCCATTATATTGCAACACAACTGAAAATGTAAAAATGTTTACATATTTTCAAGATATAAATGTATTTATGACCCATTTCAGGAGACTTTAGAGTTCCAGAGACAAAGAGCTGAGCTACCCAGCAGAAGAGGAGCAATAAAGTTTCAGACTTCTTCTTTGCTAAGAATTTTATATTATTACGGGTTAATTTTGGAATTAGGGAATTACACTTTCATTCTTTCAATTTTATGATTTCTTAAAAGAGCTAATTTTGTTCTGCTTTTCCCTGCTTGCTAAAAAAAAATTAAGAATTTGATTAAATGTATTGATTGATTGTTAAGTGTTTAAACTTGATCAGGGACTTATCCTATTGACACAGAAGGTCAAAGAAAAATAAAAGACATCAAAGTGACAAATACCAAGTTCTTCTTAGATATAGAGTAGAATGCTAATTAACTAAGACAAAGTAAAGTTATTAAATTTTTTGACAAGGAATAACATTCATAATTTTATATTAAAATATTTAGTGTTTTCCTTTTGCTGAAATTACTTATGCATGACAGTATTAAATTCACAGATTAATCCATAATATTTAATTGCATATGAAATCTTACACTACACATTATCTAACTATAGAAATGCAAGGTAAAGTAAATGGTCTTATCTATAATTCTAAACACTATTTTTTGGCTTTGGATTTGAGACACCTGTAACTATGCTTTAATGATTAATACATATCAATCCTGATATGTAAAATGTAAAGGATGTTTTTAACTATTGTGAAGTAAATTTAAGTTTATTCTCTATATATTTTAGAAATGAGGACTTTATCAGAACCTTTAAATATAAAAATGTTTTCCCATTTTATTGCTTCCCTTATAATCTTGTCTGCATTAGTTTTGTTTGTTCAAAAAGGTGTTAACTTGATATAATCAAAATTATTTATTTTGTGATTAATTTAGTGATTACTAATTGATTGTGATAATAAATAAATAATTAATCTCTTTTATGTGATCTCTGGTTCTTCTTTGGTCACAAATTCCTTCCTCCTCCACAGATCTGAGAAGTAAACTATCTATTTTCTTCTAATTTGTTTATAATACCATTCTTTATGTCTAGATCACGAACCCATTTTGACCTTATCTTGGTATGTGGTGTTAGGTGTGGGCCAATGCCTAGTTTCGGGCCATACTAGTTTACAATTTTCCCAGCAGTTTTTGTTAAGTAGTGAGTACTTATTTCAAAACCTGGATCTTTGGGTTCGTCAAATACTAGATTGCCATAGTCATTGACTATTTTTTCCTGTGAACCTAACCTATTCCATTGAACTACTCTGTTTCTTGGCCAGCACAAATGGTTTTTGTTTTTGATGACTACTGCTTTATAATATAGTTTTAGATCTGTTGCAGGTAGGCCACCTTCATTTGATTTTTTTTTCATTAATTCCCATCCTTAAACTTAATTAAGTCTTGATTTTTTGTTCTTCCAGATGAATTTTATTGTTATTTTCCCCAGGTCAGTAAAATAATTTCTTGATTGGTATATAGCACTAAATAAATAGATTAGTTTGGGTAGTATTGTCATCTTTATTATATTCACTTGTTCTGTCCAAGAGCACTTGGTATTTTTCCAGTTGTTTAGATCTGATTTTATTTGTGTGCAAAGTGTTTTTGTAATTTTGCTCCTGACTTTTCCTTGACAGATAGATTCCCAAAGATTTTATACTATTTACAGTTACTTTAAATGGAATTTCTCTTTGTATCTCTTGCAGTTGGACATTGTTACTGATGTTTAAAAATGCTGATGATTTATGTGATCATTATGGTCATGATGTTTAATCCTGGGGATGATTTTCTGTAATATGTTTGCTTATATTTTATTTTAAGATTTTTGTATCAATATTCCTTAGGCAGATTGGTCTATAACGTTCTTTCTCTGTTTTCAACCTACCTGGTTTAGGTATCAGTACTAAGTCTGTGTCATAAAAGGAATTTAATAGGAGTCCTTTGTTCCCTATTTTTTCCAAATAGTTTATATGATATTGGAGTTAATTGTTCTTTCAATGCTTGGTAAAATTCACATGTAAATCCATCTGGTCCTAGGAATTTTTTCTTAGGGAGTTGATTAATAGCTTGTTTTATTTCTTTTTTTTCTAAAATGGGACTATTTAAATAATTTATTTCTTCTTCTGTTAATCTGGGAAATCTATATTTTTATAGATATTCCTCTATTTCACTTAGGTTATCTAATTTGCTGACATAAGACTGGGCAAAGTAACTCTTCTTTATTGGTGGAATGTTCTCCCTTTTCATTTTTGAGACTAACAATTTGATTTTCCTCTTTCCTTTTTCCAATCAAATTAACTAGTAGATTTTGTTGGTCTTTTCATAAAAACCAACCTTTAGTTTTATTTATTAATTCAACAGTTTTTGAGGTTTTTTTTTTACTTTCAATTTTATTAATCTCTTCTTTTATTTTTAGGATTTCAAGTTTGGTATTTGATTGGAGGTTTTTAATTTGTTCTTTTTCAAGCTTTTTTAGTTGCAAGCCCAATTCATTGATTTTCCTTTCTCTATTTCATGCAAGTAAGAATCTAGACACATAAAATTTCCTCTTGTAACCACTTTACCTGCATCCCACAAATTTTGGTATATTGTCTCATTATTGTCATTCTCCTGGATGGAATTAATAATTGTGTCTGTGATTTACTGTTTCACCCATTCATTATTTTGGATGAGATTATTTAATTTTCAATTGCTTTTTTATCTATTTTTTCCTGGTCTTATATTACACATAATTTTTATTGCATCATGATGTGAAAAAATGCATTTACTATTTCTTCCTTTCTGCATTTCATTTTGAGGTTTTTCTGCTCTATGACATGGTCAATTTTTGTATAAATTCCATGAACTGCTGAGAAAAAAAATAAACTTCTTTCTGTCTCCATTTAATTTCCTCCAAAGATCTATAATACCTAACTTTTCTAACATTTTGTTTACCTACGTATCTTTTTTTCTTATTTATATTGTGTTCGATTTATCTAGTTCTGAGAGAGCACGATTGGGATCCCCCACTAGTATAATTTTGCTGTCTATTTCTTCTTGCATCTCTTTTAACTTCTCCTCTAGGAATTTGGATGCTATATCACTTGATACATATATGTTTAGTATTGACATTGCTTCATTATCCATGGTACCCTTCAGTAAGTATAGTTTCCTTCCTTGTCTCTATTAATTAGATCTATCTTTGCTTTTATTGATCTGAGATCAGGATTGTTACCCCTGCATTTTTTTTGTTCACCTGAAGCATATTATATTTTCCTCCAGCCCTTTACCATCATTCTGTATGTATCATTATGCTTTAAATGTGTTTGTTGTAAATACATATTGTTGTATTCTGGGTTTAATCCAGTCTGCTATCCACTTCCCCTTTATGGGAGAGTTCATCCTATTCACATTCACTGTTAAAATAACTAATTCTGTATTTCCTGCCATTTTTATTTACCCTAAATTATGCTTTTCTCTTTCCTATCCTCCTTCCCTCCTCAATATTTTGCTTTGAAAGATCACCTCTCACAAACAGTTTCCCCATTTAGAGCCCCTCCCCCCTTTTCACCTTTGCCCTAATTCTTCTGTTTCCCCTTCTATTGGTCTTTCTTTCCCTTTCTTTTCTCCCTATCCCTCCTACTTCCCTATAATGTGACACAAGTTTCCTTGTGATAGCAAATATGTCTGATATTCTCTTTTGGAGACAAATCTGATGAGAGTAACATTCACACAATGCTCATCCCTCTCCCTTCTTTCCCTCAATTATAATATTTTTTCTTTGCCTCTTTGTGAGATGTAATTTCCCTTATTTTTACTCCTTTTTCCTCTTCTTCAAGTATGACCCTTTTGTACCTCTAATTTCTTTTTCATATTATCATAATAAGATCAAATTATACCCTCATTATCTACGTATACCCATTACAGAAATATAGTTCTCAAGGGTTTTTTCCCTTTTTCTATTTCTCTTGAGTTCTGTGTATAGAGATGAATTTTTTTGTTCAGTTCTGGTCTTTTCAATAGAAGTAGTTGAAATTCACCTATATCATTGAATATCCATCTTCTTTCCTGAAGGAAATGCTCATGTTAGTTGGATATCTTATTCTCGGCTCTAATACCAGTTCCTTTGCTTTTAAGAATATCAGATTCCAGGCCCTTTGATCCTTTAAAGTGGAAGCTGCTAGGTCCTGCATAATTCTAATTGTGGCTTCTTAGTATTTAAATTGTTTCTTTCTGGCTGCTTGCAATATCTTTTGCTTGGTGCACTAGTTCTGAAATTTAGTGATTACATTCCTTGGGGATTTAATTTTGGAGTCTCTTTCAGGTGGTGATCAGTGGATTCTTTCAATGGCTATTTTACCTTCTCATTCTAAAATATTAGGAAAAAATATTTTATAATTTCCTGTAAGATGATGTCTAGGTTCTTTTTTTCATTATGGCACTAAGGAAGCCCTATAATCCTTAGATTTTCTCTCCTAGACCTCTTTTCCAGGTCAGTTGTTTTTCCTAGAAAATATTTCTTTCTTTCTATTTTTTTCTATTTTTTTTTTTTTTGTTTTGCTTTGACTGATTCTTGAAGTCTTGTTGAGTCATTCACTTCCATTTGTTCAATTCTAATTTTCAATGCATTGCTCTCTTCAGTTATCTTTCACAATTGGCCAATTGAATTTTTTGTTAATTGCACTCTTTTTCCATTTCACAAATTATGTTTTCAGTGAATTGTTGACTTTTTCATATCTCTTTTGTAGTGCATTATATGCTTTTTTCCATTCCTTCTTGCAGTGATCTCATTTTGTTCCCCCATTTTTCTTCTAACTCTCTCTGAAGATCCTTTATGAAATCTTTAAAGACAGCCTTGTGAGTCAGGAATTAGCTCATGGGTCCCTTTGGGGCTTTTTCTGGATTTACCTTATCTTTAGGGATCTTAGGATCTGAGGTCTCTTCTGTCTATTGCCATAAAGGCTGTCTATGCTGAGAGTTCTTGTTGTTTCTTACTCATTTTTTTTTAAGGCTTGAGGTCTGTTCAAGGTAAAGTAGGGACAGCTGCTTTAATTTGCTCTGGGGCAGTTCTGCTGATTGATTTCCAGTGCTGGGCAGTTTTGCTGAATGATTGATTGCTTTAGGGTGCTGTGTAATGGCAGTTAGATCCAGTGTTCTTCAGGGTCTCAGTGGTTCACAATCTACCACCCACAGAAAGCAGATCTGCCAAACCACCTGCTTACAATCAAGACAGATTGTCCCAAGAGGCCCAAAGAAGACTCCCCCCAGTTACATGGAAGCCACAACCTTCACTCCTGCCCCAGCTCTGGTCTCCCTGTACTGCCTGTCTTATCTTGGCAGACTGTCCCCCTGTCTGATTGAAGCAGACCTCTCCTGAAGTTCCTCCAAAGTATCTTCTTCTAGAAATGTGTTGTATTGTAAATACTTGTGGATTCTTTGACTTCAAAACCAGTTTAGAGACTTCATCTGCTGTTGGTTTGAGAGAAGGTTAGAGAAGATTACAGAAAGTCATGTCTGCTCTCTGCCATCTTGGCTCCACCCCCTGAAGTCCCACCTCCTTTTTTTAATCTTTTCTTTATGTTTTCTAATTTTAGAAACAAATCCTATTACTTGCATTTCAAATATTTTCTTAGAAAACTCCATTTTATTTCTTTTATATTTGATGTAAACATAATTATGCTCATAAAAGGTGTTATTTTTCTATATTAAATTGCTTTTAATTGCCTCCAAAGTTATGCTGAAGGATTTTGCTTATTTTCTAGGAAGGAACGAGTCATCTTCAGTAATTGTTCTACATGTCTTTGCATTGTTTTTTGTTGTTGTTGTTGTTGGTCATTTTTGAGAAGACTCTTTTGCATTTTGGTGGAACTGCTCTTAATTCAATATGGGTATGTATGATGTTTGAAATGTTTGACATCCCAACACCAATATATTTTTAACTATCTCTGAATCTTTGAAGTGTGTTTTCAAGAGATGAAATCTTTCATGTGTCTTTGGAATAATAATCATTCCTAAGAAACAGAATTAAAAATAAACACAAAATATCAATGAAACCTATATATGGTGTGATAATTAGCACAGATTTGACATAAAGCCAATGAATAGTAGATTAATCAGCACAATATGTTTCCATATTTTTAGTGTCAGTTGAAGCACAGACTCATGAAAATGACAAAAAATTACTTTTCCTATTTAATTCACATAATACCAAAAATAAAATCTTTAAGGATCCATTTGTATATAAGAAAAGAACGGAAATAATTATATCAAGAAGTGAGGGCCAGAGTCAGATCATTATATAAAATAAGTATTCCATTGTTTTAAAGGGAATTTGAGAATTTTAAGGGGTGATTCTGAATTGAAATCCTGTGCTGCTTTGTAGGTAGAGATGAAAGAATAAAAATGGTAACCTCATTCAGAGGTGAAAGCAGTTCTGGCTTATTTAGAAATGGAGTAATCCCCAATTTGTCAAAAATATAATAAATATATGCAAACAGGAAAAATTCATGAAGGTAGACATCTAGTAGATAATTCAAACTACTTGGCTTTGCTTTAACTTTTTTATTAACATCAATCCAAAATCAGAAAATCATGTCCCATTTAAGGTCTTAAGAAAAACAAAGTTCTAAAATTGGTAATGTTGAAGTAAAGGAAGAAATTATGATTGAGATGAGTCAAAAAAGCTTCCTGTAAGTAGGATTTTAACTGAAATTTGAAGGAAACTAAGAAGGACAAGAGGTAGAATTGAGAAAAGAAAGTATTCCAAGTAGATGGGATAACAAGTAAAGTTTGCTGCAGTTGGCAAATTGAGTAACTTGTTTGAGGAACAGAGAGAAGTCTAGGGTCTTAAGAGAAATATATGGGGGAGGTGGTGAGCAGAGGACAGATAAGGTCTTAGAAAACTTGAAAATAGTAGAGCACCAGATCATGAAAAGCTTTAATTGTCAAATTAAACATTTTCTATTTGATCCCAAAGGCGATAGAGAGACACTCAAGTTTATCAAATATAGGGTCATATGTGCCTTTTAAAGACTACTTTGACAGTTCAATGAAGAATGAACTGGAATAAGGAGAGATTCATAATATGGAGACCAATCACCATGTTGTTTATATAGTTCAGGCATGAGATGATGAGATGCCACAGAGTTGTGACAGAGTCAGGGGAGAATTTAGGGTCTATGCAAGATTTTAAAAGAAATATTGGCTATTCTTTGCAGAAGACTGAATGTGAGAAGTGCAAGGTAATGAGGAGTGCAGAAAGACATCTAGGTTGTGAATCTGCGTTATTGGGAGGCCCTCAACAATAACAGCAAAATTTGGAGTGGAGAGTTTGGGAGAGAGATAATATATTCATTTTTGGACTTAATTAATTTTAAGAAGACTGCAAGATATCCAGTTTAAGATGTCTAACAGACAATTGAAACTATAAATCTAGAGGTCAAAAAAAGGTTAAAACCAGGTAACTAGGCTTGAGAATAATCAGCATAAAACTGATAATTAAGCATGAAGAGCACTCATTATTCAACATAATTTTTCTGAAGGCAGTATGTCAAAAGATAAGTTAAGTCACGTATCTAACACAATAAAATACTGCAAAAGCACTTGTGAATTAAGCACAATATCAAACAAAAATCACAATTGAGGTTACAATGTTTTTTTAATGAAATATGTCATATAGGGGTGAAGGAGAATTCAAAGGAAATGAAGGATATATAACAACAGAAAACACTACTTGTGCATTTTTCATCACATAAAACTAATGAGATTTTATACAAATGAAATCAATGTAACAGTTCAAAGAAACACTTGAGTGGGAAAATATTCATCCCAAATTTTATACATTATACATTCACAGCTCCACCAACAATGTATCAGTGTCCCAGTCTTCCCACATCCCATCCAACATTCATCTTTATCTTTTCCTGTCATTTTAGCCAATCTGAGAGGTGTGTAGTGGTACGTCAGAGTTGCCTTAATTTGCATTTCTCTGATCAATAGTGATTTGGAGCACTTTTTCATATGATTATAAATAGTTTTAATTTCCACATCTGAAAATTGTCTGTTCATATCCTTTGACCATTTATCAATTGGAGAATAGCTTGAATTCTTATAAATATGAGACAATTCTCTATATATCTTAGAGAGGAGACCATTATCAGAACTCTTAAATGTAAAGATCATTTCCCAATTTGATGCTTCCCTCCTAATCTTGCCTGCATTAGTTTTGTTTGTACAGAAACTTTTTAACTTAATATAATCAAAATTATCTATCTGGTGTTCAACTAAGAGTTCCAGATCTTCTTTGGACATAAATTTATTCCATCTCCACAGGTCTGAGAGGTAAACTATCCTATCTTCCTCCAATTTGGTTATAATATCACTCATTATATCTAGATCATGAACCCATTTAGATCTTATCTTGGTGTGTGGTGTTAGGTGTGGGTCCAGCCTTAATTTTTCCACACTAGTTTCCAATTTTCCCAGCAGTTTTTGCCAAATAGTGAGTACTTATCCCAAAAGCAGGGGTCTTTGGGTTTATCAAACACTAAATTCCTAACATTATTACCTAGCTTGTCCTGGTATCCTATCCTATGCCACTGATCGACTGCTGTATTTCTCAGCCAGTACCAAATGGTTTTGATGACCGCTGCTTTATAATACAGTTTTAGATCTGGTACAGCAAGGCCACCTTCATCTGTCTTTTTTTTTTCATTAATTCCCTTGAAATTCTTGACCTTTTGTTCTTCCACATGAACTTTGCTACTATTTTTTCTAGATCTGTAAAATAATTTCTTGGGAGTTTGATTGGTATGGCGCTAAATAAATAAATTGGTTTGGGTAGTATTGTCATTTTTATTATATTTGCTCAGCCTACCCATGAGCACTTAATTTTTTTCTAATTGACTAGGTCTGATTTTATTTGTGTGGAAAGCGTTTTGTAGTTTAGTTCGTATAGTTTCTGACATTCTCTTGGCAAATAGATTCCCAAATATTTTATGCTATCATCTGTTATTCTGAATGGAATTTCATTTTCTATCTCTTGCTGCTGAACTTTGTTAGGAATATATAAGAATGCTGATGATTTATGTGGATTTATTTTGAATCCTGCAACTTTACTAAAGTTGTGAATTGTTTCTAGTAGTTTTTTAGTTGAGTCTCTAGGGTTCTCTATGTATACCATCAAGCCATCTGCAAAGAGTGATAATTTGGTTTCTTCATTACCTACTCTAATTCCTTTTATCTCTTTTTCTTCTCTTATTGCCAAAGCTAACATTTCTAATACAATATTACATAGTAATGGTGACAGTTGGCAGCCTTGTTTCACTCCTGATCTTAT